>MJUU01069997.1:10670-45380 GCA_002080025.1 Modiolus philippinarum
GATTCTACCTAGCAACCATATCATTTTCATTTCTTTATAGTATGAATAATTTCAACAGTGAAATTTTCAAAATCCTGGATTGCAGTTTTGGTAAATTTCATGAAACTCTGAAAGACCAGTAGTTATTTTTTTTAATTCTCCTCAGCAACCATATTTTTTGCATACATTTCATTGCAAACAGTTATTGTTAAAACTGTTTAATTGCAGTTTGGTTATGAAAGTTTCAAAGGCCAGTTTTTCTTGAAATTCTACCTAGCAACCACATCTAAATATAGGCCATATTATGATGACAGTGCACTGAGCAGGCAATACATGAACAGTAAGATTTATTAAAGCAGATTACAAATTACACTGGATAAATCACATGAAAATTTGAAGTGATGGCAGAGCTTAGTACAAATCCACCAAAAACATTTGGGTCAGGTCGAAGGTCAAGGTCACTGAGTGAAAATTTTAAAAAATTTTAACATTGGCGATATCTTTTCAACCAGGTGTGATAGGACCTTCATATTTGGCCTGTATAATGATCATATAAAGCCAAACACCATTATGCAAATTTCATTAAGGTCAGGTGAAAGGTCAAAGTCAAAAGGTTAAACTGTAGATGTTGCTTTTAGTTTGTTAATTACAATTGAAAGAGGTTTGATATTCTTTATGTGAATAGATCTTATGGAGCTTAGTAAAATTGTCTACTTTACCTTAATTTCTAGTGATGGCAATTTTAGCATTTAAATTTTGTATTGAAGACATGGCTGCTACCAGGGGCATAGTGTTTTACAAACACATCTTGTTAAGGACTCAATTTCAGAGTCTATACTAATGCTTAGACCTGTCCTCTGGACATTATTAACTATGTAAAATTGTCCAGACACAACGTGTATAGATTGATCATCAAAAAGATTAAATCATAACATGTTTTGTATGAACAACAATTATTGAAATCCAAATGAAACATCTACATAATTTTAATATTGTTGAATAAATATTCCAAAATAATGAAAAAATATTCTGAATCTACAGAAATAAATTTTGTAGGGTTATGTGGTAATATTCATAAATACTATTTGGGAAATTTACATTCGGGTTTTTTTTTTTTTTTTAATGAATGAGTGTTTAAAAACTGTCAAAGATGACAAATATTTAAAAAAAGGGAGATAATCGTTGAGTTGTAAATCCAATGAGTGTCACTCATTTGAATATGATAATGAGTCAACAAAAGTTAACTTAACTCATTAGAACTCATCAGATAATTCATCATGTTTATAAGCGAGAATAATGAAATATAATGCTGAAATGCATATCGATAAACTTTGAAGTCTTAACTTCAAATTGTTACAAGGTTTTGGTACTCAATCAGTGCCATCCATCCGAACTATAATTGATACAAATGTATTTACAATCTATGTAAGTATATTCTTTTCTGTTTTACTAAGAACTTACCTCTTAACAAACCTTTTTTAAGACCTAGAATTTTCTTCGGACACTATTTCATGGTTAAGTATTTTAAGGTGTCCTGCTGGACAGAATTTCACAGCTAAAACATGAAATAATGTCCACAGCTAGGACAATTTTTCATCCATATAAAAATTTGTTCTGTCCTACTTTAAGGACAGTATTTCATAGCTTTGGACACTATTCCATAAAATACTTTCTACACAGTACACAATTATGTCTTACAAATACATACATAAGTGTAGGTATTGGCTTAAGAAACAGTCAGTGCAGCTGCAAAGAGTAACTGCCCTTAGTAAGCTAATCAGTTGTAACAGGATTATATATACATAATTGTAGGTATTGGCTGAAGAAACAGTCAGTGCAGCTACACAGAGTAACTGCCCTTGGTAAGCTAATCAGTTGTAACAGGATTTTATATACATAATAGTAGGTATTGGCTGAAGTAATAGTCAGTGTAGCTACACAGAGTAACTGCCCTTAATAAGCTAATCAGATGTAACAGGATTATATATACATAATTGTAGGTATTGGCTGAAGTTACAGTCAGTGCAGCTACACAGAGTAACTGCCCTTAGTAAGCTAATCAGTTGTAACAGGATTATAAATACATAATTGTAGGTATTGGCTGAAGTAACAGCCAGTGCAGCTACACAGAGTACTGCCCTTGGTAAGCTAATCAGTTGTAACAGGATTTTATATACATAATTGTAGGTATTGGCTGAAGTAACAGTCAGTGCAGCTACACAGAGTAACTGCCCTTGGTAAGCTAATCAGTTGTAACAGTATTATATATACATAATTGTAGGTATTGGCTGAAGTAATAGTCAGTGTAGCTACACAGAGTAACTGCCCTTTGTAAGCTATTTAGTTGTAACAGGATTTTATATATATATATACATAATTGTAGGTATTGGCTGAAGTAACAGTCAATGCAGCTACACAGAGTAACTGCCCTTGGTAAGCTAATCAGTTGTAACAGGATTATATATACATAATTGTAGGTATTGGCTGAAGTAACAGTCAGTGCAGCTACACAGAGTAACTGCCCTTAGGAAGCTAATCAGTTGTAACAAGATTATATATACATAATTGTAGGTATTGGCTGAAGTAATAGTCAGTGCAGCTACACAGAGTAACTGCCCTTGGTAAGCTAATCAGTTGTAACAGGATTATATATACATAATTGTAGGTATTGGCTGAAGTAATAGTCAGTGTAGCTACACAGAGTAATTGCCCTTAGTAAGCTAGATTATATATACATAATTGTAGGTATTGGCTGAAGTAACAGTCAGTGCAGCTACACAGAGTAACTGCCCTTAATAAGCTAATCAGATGTAACAGGATTATATATACATAATTGTAGGTATTGGCTGAAGTTACAGTCAGTGCAGCTACACAGAGTAACTGCCCTTAGGAAGATAATCATTGTACCACAATTACATATACATAATTGTAGGTATTGGCTGAAGTAACAGTCAGTGCAGCTGCTGCAGAGAAAGTGAAATCAGAAGTGCAGAAAGTCAAGGACAAGGCACAAAAAATTGTAGATGAAATAAATGTGGATAAAGCAATTGCTGAAGAAAAACTTGATGCTGCTAAACCAGCTTTGAAATTGGCTGAAGATGCTTTGAAGGTGTTTTTATAGAATTTTTGTAGAAAACGAAGTTCAGTACATAAGTATATCCTTTTGTTTATGTACATGTATATTAAATCTTAGATTTTGTACATTTTGTTCTGACTATATTATTTGAATGTACTGAGTGAATGTTTTAGCTTACCTGGCTATAAACTAGACTATACTAAATATCTGATCCACTTCTAGCATAGTCAAAAGTGGAACTAATATAAACAGAGTCATGCCAATATCACCTTCCATATAGAAGTACTGATATTGGACAAAAGTATTCGCACACTAAGATTTTTTGCTATATTCTTCAAGTAAAACTACATTTTTTTTTCAAAAAATTATTGTGAAGCCATTTCTTAACCGATTTTAATGAAATTTTCCACATTAAACTTAGAATGTTGTGCATTCTATATTGTTTATTTGGGCAAAATATTCTGACTTGTATCTTTAATGAATAAATTATTTAAACACAATACTAATCAAAGCTCCGATGGAGCTGAATCTCGAAGCCCTGAAAATCTACACATGGCAAAACTTGGTAGTCATCCAAAGAACTGTTGCATACGTCTGCATGTATTAAGTTATTCCGTAATACGTGAAAATAATCGGATTGTGTGATTTCGCATGTCGATTTCATTGCTATAAATATATGCAATACACTGTCACAGGTAAACAAGTGTTATTTTCATCTTTGACAAATTACTCAGCGCTACAGGTTCGTTGATCCGAGACGCAATATAAAAAAACGAGTAATTTGATAAATATGCATATTGTTTTCAATTTAATATAACAATATCGTATTCAACTCAAGAAAATGAAGAAATATAACTCAAAAACACAATGTATACGATTTTGAAAGTAGCTTGTGCACTATATTTTATCGGAAGTACGAAAATCATCTTTTAGAGCTGTTAATAGGCTTGAAGCCTCACGTGATTTTTTTTCTTGTCATTATAACATCTCTCCAGCCAGTTCATGGCTTCGAGATAAAAATTTGGGGTCATTATACCCCCGCTCCCCATCAGTCTGTGTGTGCGAGTCCGTTTGTAACACATTTTCGTCACGTTTATCTCAGCAATGGTAAAAGGTACAGATCTGAAATTTTGTCAGAAGCTTTGTATGATCATGCCATATTCCTGTGCAAATACTACTTCCTGTTTACCGACTTAGTCAGTTTTTCCCCATTATAGCCATATAAAATTATAATTTTTCGTCAAGGATTTCTCAGCTTGTGTATGTAATAATGATTTGATATTTGGTCTGAAGCTTTGTTATATTGAGTTGTACTGTGTCTCCCCTTTTCAAGTTGGTAATTCATCTACTTCCTGTTTGGCGATAACTTCGATTTTTTCCATTATAGCCATATATTGAAATTTTTCGTCAAGGAATTCTCAGGATGTGTATGTAGTAATGATTTGATATTTGGTCTGAAGCTTTGGTATGATGAGTTGTACTGTGTATCTTCTTTTCAAGTCCGTCACTCCTCTAGTTCATGTTTGCCGATAACTTCGATTTTTTTCTATTATAGCCATAAATTGGAATTTTTTGTCAAGGATTTCTCAGATTGTGTATGTAGTAATTATTTGACATTTGGTCTGAAGCTTTGGTTATGATGAGTTGTACCGTGTGTCCCCTTTTCAAGTCTGTCACTCATATACTTCCTGTTTGCCTATAATTTTGATTTTTACCATCATAGCAATGTATTGAAATTTTCGTCAAGGATTTCTCGTCTTTTGTATGTAGTAACAATTTGATATTTTGTCTGAAGCTTTAGAATAATGTGTTGCACCCTATCTCCCCTTTTCAAGTCTGTCACTCATCTATTTCTTGTTTGCCGATCTTCCTGTTTACCGACTTACTCAGTTTTTTTCCCATTATACCCATGTATTGAAATTTTTCTTCAAGGAATTCTCAGCTTTTGTTTATAGTAACACTTTGATATTTGGTCTGAAGCTTTAGAATAATGAGTTGAACCATGTCTCCCTTTTTCAAGTCTGTCACTCAACTTCTTCCTGTTTGCTGTAACTTTGATTTTTTCCATTATAGCCATATATTGAAATTTTGCGTCAAGGATTTCTCAGCTTGTGTATGTAGTACTGATTTGATAGTGTGATGAGTTGTATTGTGTCTCCCATTTTCAAGTCCGCCACTCATATACTTCTTGTAGATCTGAAATTTTGTCACAAGCTTTGTATAGTCATGCCTAAAAGTTGGAGAGAGGGGGTATTTCTAGTAAGCTTGGGCTCATAGATCCCTTGTTTTTCCTGATTTATGTAGGTAAAACTGTGATGTCATAATTTGACTTTCTGTTTAAATTGGTGATACTTGGAAATGCTTGTCAGAAATTAACACTGAAATAAACAATTAAACAACATAACATTCTGAGGTTATTTGTAAAAATTTCATTAAAATCGGACTAGAATTGACTTCACAATAATTTTTTGAAAAAATGTGGATTTATACGAAATATATAGTGAAAAAATGTTGCGTGCGAATACTTTTGTCCAAGATCTGTACTTTACAGAACCAGCAATGTACTTCACTTTAAGGTAGATAGACACTAATATTCATATCAATGAGAATTTGCTGCAAGAATTTATCATACCAAGCTGAAATCTGTAATTAGAAGTATGGGTCACCATGCTTGTTTTTTTTCTAGAATTGAGGTCAAATGTTTGCTCATTTAAGCTATTTTTCACTTCAACTTACATAGAAAGCACAGGAAAAATATGGAAGCCAATTTTTATACGCCCGTCTAATGACGGACGTATTATGGTATACCAATTTCCGAATGTCCATCCGTCCGTCTGTCTGTCCGTTTCATGTCATGCTCTTACTTGACAACCATTTGGTCAATTCACTTCAAACTTTGTAGAGGTATTGGATATGATGGCCTCACGATCTGTATACTTTTTCGTGAAATTTCTATTTTTCTTGCAATAGTTACAGGACTTTATTCATCAATTTTAAGGCAATTTTTTACATGTCGCGCTCTAACTTGACAACCCTTTGGCCAATTCACTTCAAACTTTGTAGAGGTATTGAGTACAATGGTCACACAATCTGTATACTTTTTCATGAAAATTTGATTTTTCTTGCAAGAGTTATGGGACTTTATTCGTCAATTTTAAGGCAATTTTTAGCTCACCTGGCCTAAAAGGCCATGTGAGCTTTTGCCATCACTATCTGTCTGTCGTCCGTCTGTCAACAATTTCAAAAATCTTCTCCTCTGAAACCACTGGGTCAAATGTAACCAAACTTGGCCTGAATCATCACCAGAGTATGGCTTCTCTAAATTGTGTTCGATTAGGAGGTAGGTCAAACAACATGGCCGCCTTTGCTAAAAATAGAACATAGGGGTAAATTGCAGTTTTTGGCCAATAACTATTTTTGCTTTTTTGAAGAAAATCTGAAAACCCATCTCGCAGTTATAGCCCTTTTTTACTGTTTTTGAAAACAGTAATTTGCGATCGGCTTGAAGCCATATTGTTTTGTTTACATGACTTCCGGGAACTACAAAATATACGCTCGTATAAACTCTAGAATTTAGCGCCTGATATCACTACGAGTAATGAAAGATACCTGATGTTTACTGATCACAAAAAGGCAATATATTGCTAAAAATACCTGTCAACCTTGACAAATCATGTGTGCTTTTAAGTAATTTTACGGTCGTGAAACGAAATTAGAGGAAAAACGAGATTTGCAAGAAATTCTACGCTGAAAAAATGTTTTGTTTACATTTTTGCATTTATGTAACAGATGAAAATCACGTGTCGATCAATAGCCAATCAAAATGGGGATTACATCTATCAAGCGGTATCCACGTGGTTAGACAGCGGAGCCTGTGATAATCAATACCGGTTGATATTACTTAAAAAGACTTGAGAGACGTTATACGAGTTATATCCAGCTATCGTAGTCACTCATATCGTTATGTATCAGGATTAACCAGTCCATCGGTCGGGAATATTGAAATTACGGTCCTTTGACCACAAACTTCTATATTTGGAAAAAAATAAACTCGGAACTCTCGAGGGTTTTCTATACCACCCATTGACGTAATCAAAGAATTCCGGGATATATTCCTTAGCCTATGGAAAGTCCAGAGAATTCCGAAGTTTACTTTCGTTTTCTTGTCAATGTGCATTTCTCAACAAAAAGATTGTCCCCCCAATTGAACGGAAGGTAATCGAATTGGGCTCATGACATTCTTTGAAAAGATAAACATCTTTGGAAGTAAACCAGACCAAGTTTTATTTTATGAGGGAAATAACAAAATAAACATGGGTTGAAGCGAGCAGGTGTGGAAGCGATGTCTGCATAGTTAGTAAAATTTTCTTATTAGTAACAAGGCCCTGTGGTTGAACACGGCTAACAAACATGCAAACATGCTGGTACTGCTATTCACGAAAGAGGTTACACACAAAAAGGTAATAATTTAAACCACTCGAGTTACTGAATCTGTTGGAGCAAAAACATATTTAGAAATTGTAATGCTTCATTTTTTTTTTAAATGAAATGCAATGAAAGGAGACAATTTTTATATGTGCATCAAACAAATAATACAGTAAAGTCAAGCCCTCTGAAATGATGTTCCAAATACTTGTGTTTGATCATCTTACTTTTAATTTTGATGACTGTCTGGTCATCAATTCAACACATAAACACAGGAGTCTAAAATCCCAGCAATAAAGTGGTTATGTTACATAAAATGTCCTGAAATTCCACACGGAGCTACATTGTGAAGCTATGGCCCTCAGTTTTCATCGAAGAAAAATAATCTAGATGCGTTTCCTTAAGAGAGGCAACAATTGTACATGTTGTAAATTGTGTTCATTGGATATTTATTATAGAAGATAGAACAGTTTTTCATTCCAAATGAAATAACAGAAAAAGAAATGAAATGCAAGTGAGAAAATTTAAAGACTTGCATATCAATACCAGACTCGGAAACGATGACATAAACATAACTGTAGATCTTTGTTTCTGCCATAAAAAAAACAAAAAAACTTTCTGTTGATTTTTTTACTGCCCCCTACTCTAGTTGCAAACACTATGTATAGTATAAAGCTGTAAATTTCTTGCTTGCATGCGATCATAAAGCTAGAAAACAGTAATACTGCGTTTTGACGCTTTGATTAGCTCACCTGGCTATGCCAGGGTGAGCTTTTGCGATCACTTGGCATCCGTCGTCCGTCCGTCGTCTGTCCATCTGTCGTAAACTTTTCATTCAAAGATCTTCTCCTCTGAAACCTCTGGGCCAATTGCAACCAAACTTGGTCACAATAGTCCTTGGACGGTCCCCTTTAAAAATTGTATCCGTCAGGTCCGTAGCTCATCCAAGATGGACGCCAGTGGAGAACATTGTTTTAACATTGGGCCCAGTGGAAAAAGACTTTAAAAGATCTTCTTCTCAGAAACTACCAGTCCAATTATAACCAAACTTGGGCACAATGGTCCTTAGATGGTCCCATCCAAAAAAGTATCCAGCAGGTCCGTACCTCATCCAAGATGGCTGCCTGCGAGAATCATAGTTTTAACATAGACCCTATGGAACAGACATTCAGAGATCTTCTCAGAAACTACCAGACTAATTAGAACCTAACTTAGTCACAATGGTCCTTATATGGTCCCTTCCAAAAAAGGTATCCATCAGATCCGTACCTCATCCAAGATGGCCGCCAGCGCGGAACATAGTTTTAACATTGGATCCTATGGAACAGACATTCAGAGATCTTCTCAGACACTACCAGTCCAATTATAACCAAACTTAGACACAATGGTCCTTAGATGGTCCCTTCCAAAAAAGGTATCCAAAAGGTCCATACCTTATCCAAGATGGCTGCCAGTGGGGAACATAGTTTTAACATTGGACCCTTATGGGAAATTACATTCAAAGATCTTCTTCTCAGAAACTACCAGTCCAATTTTAACCAAACTTAGACACAATGGTCCTTAGATGGTCCCTTCCAAAAAAGGTATCCGGCAAGTCCGTGCCTAATCCAAGATGGCCGCCAGCAGGGAACATAGTTTTAACATTGGACCCTATTGAAAAGACATTCAAAGATCTTCTCAGAAACTACAAGTCCAGTTATAACAAAGCTTAGTCAAAATTGCATTTAGATGGTCCCTTTCCAAAAAAGGTATCTGGCAGGTCTGTACATCATCCAAGATGGCCGCCAGAGGGAACATAGTTTTTAACATTGGACCCTATGGAAAAGACATTCAAAGATCTTCTCCTCAGAAACTACTGGTCCAATTAAAACCAAACTAAGCCACAATGGTCCTTAGGTGGTCCCATCCAAATCCAAAAAATGTATCTGGCAGGTCCATACATCATCCAAGATGGCCACCATCTGGAACATAGTTTTTACATTGGCCCTTTTGATTTTAAGGGGAACCTCTGCCCAAATTTTTGAATTTTTATTTGAATTGTGGTCTGAATATTTCAATTTCAGCATTATGTATTACCTTGATTATAAGGGGAACCCCTGCCCTAATTTTTTTTGAATGGTGTTCTGTTATGGGTTGTAATGGATGGTAGATCTTTCGGTTGCCATGAAAACCAAACAAGAATACTGTAATTTTAGAAAAAGAAAAGTATTCTGCTAAATTTTATGTTTTGTTTTTCCTATTGGAAATGCCCTTTATCTATGTCAGCCATGGTCCAGGTGAGTGATACAGGCTCTTGAGAGCCTCTTGTTCCGTTAAATTTTCAAAATTTTTGCATTTTTTATTTCAAAAAGTGTAACAGAAAGAGGTCAAGTGTAAATTGCAAAAATGTTCAGCATATCAAGGTCTACCCACCTCTAAATTTTGAAGAAAATCCATAAACCCTTGTAGGAGTTATTGCCCTTTTTTCATCGAATTTTTTAAATTTTTGTATTTTTCATCTTTTATTTCTAAAACTATAGAAGATGAAGGTCAAGTGTAAACTGGTGAAATGTTTGCCATGCTGTGGCGACTTCAAAACTGATGTTGAAAATTGTTCCTGGACTGCCATTTTCAAAATGGCTGCCCCCAAAAAAGGTGGGAAAATTCAACATTGTCCGATTTCAATGAAATTTGGTTTCCAAATAGATATTGATGTTGCGACTTCAAAACCGGTGTTGAAAATTGTTCGTTGACCGCCATTTTCAAAATGGCAGCCAAAAAGGCGGGAAAATTCAACATTGTCCGATTTCAATGACATTTGGTTTCCAAATAGGTCTTGATGTTGCAACTTCAAAACTGATGTTAAAAATTGCTCGTTGACCGCCATTTTCAAAATGGCCACCAAAAAAGGCGGGAAAATTCAACATTGTCAGATTTCAATGACATTTGGTTTCCAAATAGATTTTGATGTCACAACTTCAAAACCGGTGTTGAAATTGTTCGTTGACCGCCATTTTCAAAATGGCCACCAAAAAAGGCAGGAAAATTCAACATTGTCCGATTTCAATGACATTTGGTTTCCAAATAGGTCTTGATGTTGCAACTTCAAAACTGATGTTAAAAATTGTTCGTTGACCGCCATTTTCAAAATGGCCGCCAAAAAGGCGGGAAAATTCAACATTGTCCAATTTCAATGACATTTGGTTTCCAAATAGGTCTTGATGTTGCGACTTCAAAACTGATGTTAAAAATTGCTTGTTGACGGCCATTTTTAAAATGGCCGCCAAAAAAGGCGGGAAAATTTAACATTGTCCGATTTCTATGAAATTTGGTTTCCAAATAGATATTGATGTTGAGACTTCAAAACCGGTGTTGAAAATTGTTCGTTGACAGCCATTTTCAAAATGGCCGCCTAAAAAGGCGGGAAAATTCAACATTGTCAGATTTCAATGAAATTTGATTTCCAAATAGATATTGATGTTGCGACTTCAAAACCGATGTTGAAAATTGTTTGTTGACTGCCATTTACAAAATGACGTCTCGACTTCAAAACTGGTGTCGAAAGTGGTCCTTAGCAAGAACATTTCTTGTCAAAAAAAGCCCAACAAAGAAATATAGTAAAACATGATCAGACTTTAAAAACAGTTCAAGATATTGGAGGTGTTTGAGCTACAAAAGTTTGAGAAACTGAAGATCAACTGTATAACTTACAATGTTTCCTTGATCAAGGCAACTGAAAGCCAGGTGAGCGATACAGGCTCCTTGGAGTCTCTGGTTTACATGTCACGCTCTAACTTGACAACCCTTTGGCCAATTCACTTCAAACTTTGTAGAGGCATTGGATATGATAGTCTCATGATCTGTTTATTTTTTTTTTGTGCAATTTTGATTTTTCTTGCAAGAGTTATGGGACTTTGTTCATCAATTTTAAGGCAATTTTTTAAAGTCACGCTCTGACTGATAAATACTGTGATCAGCTCACTTCAAACTTTGCAGATTAATTTCTTAAAGAAATATCAAGCTTAATTAGGCAGTTGTAGGTGCTTCTGAATTGAGAACCCCTTACCTAAATCACTTAAAGCTTTGAAGGGTGACGACGGGTGTATCATGCGACTTGACGCAGCTGTTTATTAGCTAAATATATATATTTTTTAAATACAGTCAAAACTGCCCAAACGACCACCCGCTGTAAAGGACCACTTTTATTCCCCCGACGAATTTTCCTATAATTTTTAACTGCATTCAACGACCACTCGCAAAACGCGACCAACGACCACCAAAGTATACTCCCAAACGACCACTTTGACCCTTTTCAGCGACCAGTTAAACTATTTAGTGCAGTGGCTTGCAAGAAATATTGGTGTTGTTTTCGTTTTGCAACCCGGAAGTTGAGTTTTAGGTATGGAAAAATGTTGTGAAATTGTTAGTTATAATTTAATATTGATTTAAGATTTGTTGTAGTTTTTAAAATGTTTGAAAATTTTAAGCATTTCTGTGTATTTTTGCAATTTCATTGCTTAAATAGATTTATTTCACCTCTATATAAATTTTTATGGTGTACATCATGATCACATGGTTTATTTATGGGACTCGAACAAAATTAAAATTAGACTGTATATACATGATGGTTTTCATGTAATTAAACAAAATTGAGTAAAAATCAATTTCATTCATCTTTTGAGCTCCTTTAAAATTAGAACTAGACTAATGACTGTCAGAAACAACAGTGATCCCCGCACCCCCTGTTTGACACAGAAAACAGCTATAGACCCTGGGTATAATTTTTCTTAACATTTTTGAAATTAAACTATTGACAGTCACTATTTTTACCATAAGGAATTAAAGAATATATGGTTGTTAGGCAGAATTCCAAAAAATAAATAGTCTTTGAGACTTTGGGGAATTTTACCAAAATTGGAATCATATATTTTGGAAATTAAATTGGTGAAATGTTTCTTCTTATTCTAACAAATTTTTTAACTATGGTTTCAATGTAGAATTCCAAAAATTAGTGGTCTTTGACAATTTCAGGAAATTTACCAAAGTTGAATTCAATTATTTTGGAAATCCAATTGGTGAAAATGATTGACCTTATCAAAACAAATGCTAAAAGTATGGTTGCTAGGAAGAATTCCAAAAAATAAGTGGTGTTTGAGACTTTCAGGTAATTTACCAAAATTGTAATCAAGAATTTTTGAAATCCAATTGTTAAAAATGATTGTCCTAATTGAAACCGATCCTAACAATATAGTTGATAGGTAATTTCAAAAAATAAGTGGCCTTTAGACTTCCAGGAAATTTACCAAATTTGGAATCAACTAATTTTGGAAATGCAATTGGTGAAATGATTGCCCTAATAAAAACATATCCTAACAGTATGGTTACTGGGTAGAATTTCAAAAAATAAAAGGTCTTTGAGACTTTCAGGAAATTTACCAAAATTGGAATCAATTATTTTGGAAATCCAATTGGTGAAAATGATTGACCTTATCAAAAGAAATGCTTACAGTTTGGTTGCTAGGTAGAATTCCAAAAAATAAGTGGTCTTTGATACTTTCAGGAAATTTGCCAAAATTGAAATCAATTATTTTTTAAATTCAATTGGTGAAAATGATTGCCCTAATGGAAACAAATCCTAACAGTATTGTTGCTAGGTTAGAATTCCAAAAAATTAGTGGGCTTTGACACTTTCAGGAAAATTACCAAAATTGGAATCAAATATTTTTGAAATCCAATTGGTGAAAATGATTAACCTTATCAAAACAAATGCTAAAAGTATGGTTGCTAGGTAGAATTCCAAAAAATAAGTGGTCTTTGAGACTTTCAGGATATTTACCAAAATTGGAATCACATTTTCGAATTCTAAGATTTCAGAATTTTTATTTTTTTCCAAATACTTGCCAAAATATAAGATTATATGCCAAAATGTCCAAAAATATCAGTCTTTGACATTTTCAGGAAATTTACCAAAGTTGGAACAGGAATCAAAATTCTAAAAGTTTATTGCGCACCTACAGACTATATGCAACAATTCTGCAGCAAAATTAAATCCATAAATCCAAAAAAGTAGGATGAGTTTGTGTCGCATGCCATATGTGTCACAATCCTCATTATTTGGTCTTTGTCAAATCGACATCTTGGGGCCTCTTGTTTGCATCAAGATAAATTTTTAAAAATCCGAAAGCTTAATGCACATCTACAGACCATATGCAACAATTCTACAACAAAATTATTACCCTAAATCCAAAACTGTAGGAGGAGTTCACGTCGCATGCCACATGTGTCAAAATGGACATCTTGGGGCCTCTTGTTTGCACCAAGACCAATATCAAAAATCCGAAAGCTAATTGTGCATCTGCAGCATATATGCAACAGTTCTATATATTTTAATAACAAAATAAAAACCCTAAATCCAAAAATGTAGGAGGAGTTCGCGTCACAAGGATGTGTGACAGGCGGACGGACGAGGCCAACGACAATATCCCCAAACTTTCATTCGAAAGTGCGGGGATAATTATTGTCCCTTGTCTATGACCTTAACAGTCTACTTGTTCCTATTGTGTAACCAGTTTAGCAATTTCATTTACCTATAGATGTTATAAAGTTGTTCAAGAGCAATACTAACAGACCAACATATATTGTGAAAAATTTTTGGAGACTTGCTTTTGTTAACTAATCTAAACAATTCTGGTCCTTTTGAATTTTCCAACAATTCTATTGTATATCAATCTGTAATGGCATGGGGAGGGTAAAAAATTAGTTACATTATGAACCTTTATTAAAAGACCACCTGCTGTAAGAGACCACTTTTTCACTCTCCCCTGAGTGGTCTCTTAATGCAGGTTTGACTTTGGATAGTATATGATGTGATCTATTAATTTTAACGAAAAAATGAATACGTTACCATGCTTTTAACAGGGATATATTACAAAGTGTTTGGATTAAACATTATTTGTGGGAAAAGGGAGCTAATTCGTGGCATATTGGTCAAAATATGACGTTTCACATCTGTCATTCAATTATGATGTCACAAAGGAAAAGCTGTCAAATCACTGTTCTGGTGTATAAATCAAACCTGACCTGTATCCCACTCTTTTATTTTTATACCCCGCCACACGTAGTGGCGTGGTATTATGTGATACCCTCAGTCGTGTGTCCGTCCGTCTTCTGTCCGTCCGTCCCTCCATCCGTCCCCCGAAGGTTTCCGACTGATAACTTTTGAATGGAATAACATACAGTCTTCAAACTTGGTATGTAGCTTGTTCACCACATAACTCAGGTTGAGTTCGAATATGGGTCAGAGGTCCAAGGGGTTCTGGAGTTATGCCCCTTGATACTTCGAAATTATGTGAAACGTGGCGGGGTATCATGTAAACCACCATTACTATTTTTTAAAAGGGCGATTGAATTGCACAGCACAACAGTGTCTGTCTACCTTAAGTATGTTTTAGTAAGTGAGAACCTAACTGTCAGTTTAAAAACAAATAATGGAATTACAATGCATGGCAACATGGCAGAAACAGAAAATTCCAAGACTCATGATCTTTCAAATACATTAAAAATTCCAAGCAGAATCAAACAATACTATAAAAGTTAGAGAATGAGAGGAAAGAACCATGTATCGTACTACCCCACAACCATTCTTCAAAAACTCCACATCAAAAAAGGTAAATCAGTAAAGATGACCTTGCAAAATATAGGACATTATCAAAGATTATTCACATTGAATATTAAATATTGTGGACACAAATACCTTGTACTTGGGCATTTCATGTTCTGGTTAATAGAACAAAAATCATTGATGGAAACAACAAGACATACTTATCATAACCTTGAGATCTTTATTTTTAAATTTTTTTGTAAGTCTGTATACTTCCTATTTTTATCCAGACTATTAAAGCAGCAGATATTGCTACAGTAAAGAAGCTGGGAAAACCACCACATCTTATTATGAGGATTATGGACTGTGTATTAATCCTGTTCCAGAAGAAAATGGACACTGTTACTCCAGATCCAGACAGACCATGCTGTAAACCTTCCTGGGGAGAATCTCTAAAGGTCAGTAGAAAACTTATATTGTTGTGACAAGGAGTAGTATAGGACATATGTTTAACAAAAATAAAATTAAAAATATTTTTTTCTGTCAGTAAAAGAATTTTAAAATATAAGAAAGGAGTCAATATTTTAAGATTTTTGTGACCCTTTTTTGTCTCGCCCGCAACGAAAGTCGTGAAAGCGAGACATAGCGATCCAAAATTCCGTCTGCATCGTCAACATTTATTTTAACCCTGTGGTTTAAAGTTTTCTAAACATCAATATCTTCATCAAATCTTTATGGAATCATTTGAAATTTGGACAGAAGCAAGAATGTGGTATGAAAATTACCAGTAGCTGAAAAATTTCAAAAACTTTTTTTTAGTTTTTCCGTATTTTTTTCCGCAAGAAATTTATTTTAACCCTGTGGTTAAAGTTTTTTAGAAGTCAAATTAAGTTATTTTATCTTATTGTAATTTCACAAAAAGTGGTAAAAAGTTAGATGATGGTGAGAAGATTACCTCAAACTGAAAAAATAGGAATTTTTTTATTCTAGTTTTTCTGTATTTTTTGCTAAAAACTTTCAATGTTAGTTGTTAAGAAGTAGAATAGAGTCTTTAATTCTTAATAGAATTACATTAACATTGACATTTCTGCATAAAATGTGCAGATATGTAACAGGCTGTTGGAATTTTGATTCTGGTTCCAATTTTGGTAAATTTCCTGAAAATGTCAAAGACCAATAATTTTTGAAAATTTTGCATCCATTTGCAAATTTTAACAATGTTTTACTATCGAACATAATTTAAAACACTAAAGAATTAAATAACATGATTCCAACTTTGGTAAATTTCCTGAAACTCTCCAAGACCAGCTATTTTTATAAATTCTTAGCAACAATGCTGTTTTTAATAAATTAGAATCAGACAAACATTTTTAATAATAAAATTTCAAAAAACTTTGATTCCAATTTCAGTTTACATTCCTGGAACTCTCAAAGACCTGTTATTTTTGGGAATTCTACCTAGCAACCATATCCTTTTCACTTCCTTACAGTTATAATGATCATTTGCAAAAGTCAAATTTCAAAAATCTTTGATTCTAATTTTGGTAAATTTCCTGAAACTCTCTAAGACCTATTATTTTTGGGAATTCTACCTAGCAACCATATCCTTTTCAATTTCTTACAGTTATAATGATCATTTTGAAAAGTCAATTGCAAAAATCTTTGATTCTTATTTTGGTAAACTTCCTGAATTTCTCAAAGACCAGTTATTTTTTGGAATTCTACCTAGCAACCGTATCTTTTTCAATTTCTTACAGTATGAATAATTATTTTCAATAGTGAAATTTCCAAATCCAGGATTGCAGTTTTGGTAAATTTCATGAAACTCTGAAAGACCAGTTATTTTTTGGAATTTTACTGAGCAACCATATTTTTTAAATACATTTCATTCATACCTGTTAACCCTCCCCCTTTAAGGGGGAGACTCCCTCTTAGAAGCCTAATCTCCCCCTTAGAATGGATCTCCCTCGAGGGAGATGAAAATCTCCCCCTTACTGCTTTTTGTCACCCCAAACCTACCTCATACACAAAATGAGGACATTTTTTAACAGTATTCCGAAATTTCTTTTGATTTCTTGGCAAAATTGTGAAATATGATGCAGTATTTTAAAATCATGGAAGAATTTTGATCTAACAGCTTATATAAATGATTTCTTCCATTCCATATTCTCTTTTCTTCATTAATAAATGCAATTTTTTGATGAAAAAAGGTCGTTACGTAAAATCTCCCCCTTAGATGGACTGGTATGAGGGAGATCACCCTCATAGCAGCTACCAAAGGTTAACAGGTATGTTCATTGATAATAGTTATTGTACAAAAATATTTGATTCCAATTTGGGTATGACAGTTTCAGAGACCAGTTATTTCTTGAAATTCTACCTGGCAACCACATCTAATTATAGGCTAAATTACGACAATGCACTGAGCAGGCGAGACATTAGGTTCCGTGGAACCTTTACGAATTTTTTTTATTTACTACCCTGGTTGACACAGATTTTGAATTTTTTACCAATTTTATTTTAGCCTTAGATGTAACTTTGACAACATGAATTGAACTTACATAGATAAAATTGATTAGTGATCTTTAAAACTATATTTTCAATATTTATTCTATTCAAATTTTATGAAATAAAACTTTTTTGCCATTTTCCATTATCATTGTTTTCATTTTCAGTTAATGAGTGGATCAGCATTCCTACCAAGTTTACAATCATTTCCTAAAGATACAATAAATGAAGAAACAGTAGAACTTTTAGATCCATATATCTCTATGGAGGATTATAATCTAGAAACAGCTAAGAAAGTATGTGGAAGTGTTTCAGGATTACTGTCGTGGACAACAGCTATGGCTTTTTTCTTTGGTATAAACAGAGAAGTGTTGCCTTTGAAGGTAAGTCAACCTTGATTTATTATGTTATGACAGCTGTATTGAATGGAAAATATCTTCTTACATTATAGTATCATTGCGTAATGGTTTTCATATTGGCATTGTTATAGATCCAAGTAAGCCATATTGGCCTGAGGCAGGATGTGACTTACTGGGGATATAACTATGCCAATGTGAAAAACATTACACAATGATACCTTTGTTAAATAACTTCATTTTCATGAATTGTATCAGTTGCTTTCAAGTATAACCAAGTATAACTTTACTTTTTATTTTGACAGACCTTGCATCTCCAGAGAGTCCCTTATTATACCCCCCATACCCCCCCCCCCCCCCCCCCCCCCCCCCCCCCCGNCGCGGTTTGGCGGGCCATATATATAGTGTCTGTTCGTCCATCCATTTGATTTGTTGTTCTGTCCCCATAGAGGTACGCACTTTGTGGCAACAACTCCTAGACCACATGGTGAAATTAAATGAAACTTTCACAGAATGCTCAATACATATTGCCATTGTGCACTAGCTATTCAAAAATTTAATTTGACTTGATATTTTTTTTTGTTGTTGATTTTTTTACTTTTGGAATCAAATGGGGGAGGGGGGGTATATATAAGTGAGCTTTGCTCACATTTTTTCTAGTTCCATAGGAAACATGGAATAATCAACTGTGTGAAAATTTGAATTGTTATTTTTAAGTTATATCCATTTCTCAGTTATTGTAACTACAAATAAACACCTAAAAGTATGTAGGTATGAGCCAGTCTGACACCTGCCAATAGGACCTCATATCAAGATTTGTTTGTCGATAGTTTTTACTTTATCAGTTTTTCTTTTTTTTTTGTAAAAAGGTGAATCATTAAATTAGCAACAAATATATAGTATGGACAAGTTTATTCCAGTCCATTGCTTACGCTTTATACCATTTTAACTTTACAAGTTTTGTCGCATATTAAAATTGAATTGTCTATGACCAGAGTGAGCTTAACAATCATTGCACAGTATTTAAAAATGTTTCATTCATACATAAGTTTATGTAGTTGTATCAAAAAGGCAACAAAAAGAAATGAGCCTTTTTCTCAAATGATTGCTTTTCTATCATCAATAATTGGTCAATGTTGAGCCTTTTATAAATAGATCCAGAAAATTCTACAGATTCCCACTACATTTTACAACAATGAATTGAATGGTACAAACTGTAAGTTTTAAGTTGTCAAAAAATGAGGTAATCTTACATGTCTCATTATAACTTGAAATTATCCATCAAAATGGCTTTAAATTTTATGAAATTGTTTGTTATTCTTTGCATATTCTTGTTATCCCAATAACCACGATACGTATGAGAAAAAATTTCAATCAATCAAATTTTTCTATTTCCAAAAAAAGATTTTAAAGTTTAAATGGTTATAGGTGGTTATGAATAAGGATTTACATTATTGCCGGAAACAACAATACTATTCATTGGATAATTATTGGCTATGTAACTTGGATCATGATTGGCTATGTAACTCAGATCATGATTGGCTATGTAACTCGGATCATGATTGGCTATGTAACTCAGATCATGATTGGCTATGTAACTCAGATCATGATTGGCTGATATTTCAGTGGCTGTCATCAAAAGATAGAGCCAATTTTATTGTTTTTAATACTCAATATATTTAAGGGAAAATATGGAAAAGAAATATAGATTACAGCACAACATTCAACTTCATTACCATATTTTATCCACTAGAGATAGTTAGATTTTAAGCTGCTCTAGGCAAAGCGCTTTATTCAAGATATGTTGAATATGAAAATTTTTCCCACATATCATTAAATAAATTGATTTATTTCTATATAGGCTAATTTAGCACAACAAGAATCAAAGCTTGGTGTAGCCACTGCTGAACTGAACAAAGCTCAAGCTACATTAGATGACAAGCAAGCAGAATTAGATAAAGTACAAGCCCTGTATGATGCTGCAATGGCAGAAAAACAAGTTTGTATTACACATCAATCTAATAACGGATTTAATACACTGTAAGAATATGTATTGAAAACATGTTAGTGATCAGATGTTAACAAAACTGAATTTAATTTTACAACCTACCATATGCAAAAATTTAACTGTAACAGTTTTTGTCTCACACACGATGAAAAGCGTGGAAAGGGACACATATGCGTACAAAGTATGGCGGCGTCGGCGTAAACTTTCATGGTAAGTTTTTGTGATTAGGTCATTTTCTCAGTAACTAGAAGTGGTAGGTTAATGATATTTGGTATGTAGGTTGGTCTTAAGTAGTACATAGAGTCTGATATATGGCTTTTGTCTGTGACCTCAATTTCACGGTTCAATGAACATGGTTAGTTTTTGTGATTAGTTTAGTTTCTCTGTAATTATTAGTTGTAGGTCAATGATATTTGGTTTGTAGGTTGATCTTAGGTAGTACATGACAGTCTGTCATACGGCTTTTGTCCTTGACCCCAATTGCATGGTCTAGTGAGCATGTTAAGTTTTTGTGTTTAGGTAATTTTCTTTAACTATATTTAGTGTTAGTTCAATGATATTTGGTATAAAGGTTGTTCTTGGGTAGTACATGACAGTCTGCTTTGTGGCTTTTGTCTTTGACATCAATTTCATGGTCCAATGAACATGATAAGTATTTGTGATTAGTTTAGTTTCACAGTAATTATTAGTGGTAGGTTAATGATATGCAGTATATCAGTTAGTCTTGGGTAGTTCATGACAGTCTGTCAAATGGTTTTTGTCCATGACCTAAATTTCATGGTCTAGTAATCATTGTAAAGTTTATTTATTAGACCAATTTGTTAGTAATTATTTATGGTACATCAGTGATATTTTGTATGTTGGTTGGTCTCATGAAGTACATGAAGATGTGTTATGTGGTTTTTAGCTCACCTGGCTAATGCCAGGGTTAGCTTTTGCCATCACTTTGCGTCCGTCGTCCGTCCGGCGTAAACTTTTCATTCAAAGATCTTCTCCACCGGGTCCCTTGCAAAAAAGTTGTTTTTCAGATCCGCGCTATATCCAAGATGGCTGCCAGCGGGGATCATATTTTTAACATTGGACCCTATGGGAAAACACTTTCAAAGATCTTCTCCTCTGAAACCACTTTGCCAATTGAAACCAAACTTGGCCACAATAATCCTTAGATGGTCCCCTGCAAAAAAGTTGTTTTTCAGATCCGGGCTATATCCAAGATGGCCGCCAGCGGGGATCATAGTTTTAACATTGGACCCTATGGGAAAACACTTTCAAATATCTTCTCCTCTGAAACTACTGAGCCAATTGAAACCAAACTTGGCCACAATAGTCCTTAGATGGTCCCTTGCAAAAAAGTTGTTTCTCAGATCCGGGATATATCCAAGATGGCCGCCAGGGGGGATCATAGTTTTAACATTGGACCCTATGGGAAAACACTTTCAAAGATCTTCTCCTCTGAAACTACTAAGCCAATTGAAACCAAACTTGGCCACAATAGTCCTTAGATAATCCCCTGCAAAAGAGTTGTTTTTCAGATCCGCGCGATATCCAAGATGGCCGCCAGCGGGGATCATAGTTTTAACATTGGACCCTATTGGAAAATACTTGCAAAGATCTTCTCCTCTGAAACTACTTGGCCAATTAAACCAAACTTGGCCACAATAGTCCTTAGATGGTCCCCTGCAAAAAAGTTGTTTTTCAGATCCGAGCTATATCCAAGTTGGCCGCCAGCAGGGATCATAGTTTTAACATTGGACCCTATGGGAAAACACTTTCAAAGATCTTCTCCTCTGAAACTACTGAGCCAATTGAAACCAAACTTGGCCACAATAGTCCTTAGATGGTCCCCTGCAAAAAAGTTGTTTTTCAGATCTGTGCTATATCCAAGATGGCCGTCAGCCGGGATCATAGTTTTAACATTGGACTCTATGGGGAAATACTTGCAAAGATCTTCTCCTCTGAAACTACTTGGCCAGTTAAAAGCAAACTTGGCCACAATAGTCCTTAGATGGTCCCCTGCAAAAATGTTGTTTTTGAGATCTGTGCTATATCCAAGATGGTTGCCAGCGGGGATCATAGTTTTAACATTGGACCCTATGGGAAAACACTTTCAAAGATATTCTCCTCTGAACTACTGAGTCAACTGAAACCAAACTTGGCCACAATAGTCCTTAGATGGTCCCCTGCAAAAATGTTGTTTTTCAGATCAGTTCTATATCCAAGATGGCCGCCAGCGGGGATCAGTTTTAACATTTGCCACAATAGTCCTTAGATGATCCCCTGCAAAAAAGTTGTTTTTTCAGATCTATGCTTTATCCAAGATGGCCGCCAGCAGGGATCACTTTTCAGCCAATTGGAACCAAACTTGGCCACAATAGTCTTTAGGTTGCCGCCCTGCAAAAGAGTTGTTTTTCAAGTCTTTGCTTAATGCAAGATGTCTGCCAGCGGGGAACAGTTTTAACATTTGACCCATTGGGAAAACATTAAAAGATCTTCTCCTGAAATTACAAGCAAATAATGAAAACATACTTGGTCACAACGGGCCATAGTCGTTCCTGTTTGAAAAATTTGCTTGGCTTGTCTGCATGGCATTCAAGATGGCCCCAGTGGGGAACATAGTTTAACCTTGAGACCTATCAGAAGCCTATCAGAAAACATTTAAAGATGTTCTCCTCTGAAAATATTTAGTCAATTGGAACCAAAATTAGACTCAATGGTCCCCTTCAAGAAAGGTGACAAGTAGAACTGCATCCCCATCCAAAACATCTGCCAGTCTGGAATATAGTTTAACTTAAGATAATGCAGTGTCTATTAACAAATTTGAAAATAATGCCCTTAAAACATTTGGATTATTTTAACTGCATAAAGCAGCCATGGCCCAGGTGAGCGATACAGGCTCTTGAGAGCCTCTTGTTTTATGTTTGACCTCAATTTCATCGTCCAGTAATTATGTTAAGTTTTCCACTATCTATCAGTGGTATGTGAATGATATTTGGTATGTTGGTTGGTCTTGGGTAGTACATTACAGTCTTCCATAAGACTTAGTCTGTGACCCCAAGGTCATGGACGAGTGATCATGTTGAGTTTCCCATTATCTATTATGAGTTAGTCAATAATATTTTGGTATGTGGGTTGGTCTTTGTTGGGACATGAAAGCCTGCTATTTGGCTTCTGCCCTTGATGGTCTACTGAACATGTTTGATTTTTCAGTATCAATCAGTGGTAGGTCAATGAATGATATTTGGCATTTTGGTTGGTTTTGTGGTAGTACATGACGGTCTGCGATATAGCAAACAAGTTTTTTGGGTCCATACTTGTTACCTGTCAACTTATTGTGGACTGACATGTTAAAGGCTCATTTCTAAAAACAGTTAAAATGTGCCAGTAATAGTGTTGACATGTCAATTCATGTCAGTCTTATTTCTGAAGAACGTTACCCAAAATAGTGTCCACATATCAACATGTTACTAAGTGTTTTCTCAAAAATGGTTTAAAAAAATAGTTTCCACATGTCAATGAATTACTGTTTTCTTGTAATAACTAAAACAAAGTAATGTCCACATTTCAACACATTACTGTTTTCTAAAAGAAGCTAAAACAAAATGGTTTCCTAGTGTCAAGACATAACTTTTTCAAAACAAAGCTTAAACAAAAAAATGTCCACATTTCAACACATTATTAATTATACCCCCGCTCCCCAATGGGGATAGGGGGTATACTGTTTTCTGTCTGTGTGTGCATGCGTGTGTGTGTGGGTCTGTCTGTAACACTTTTTCGTCGCATTTATCTCCGATATGGTAAAGATACAGATCTGACATTTTGTCACAAGCTTTATTTAGTCATGCCATATTGTTTGATGTGTTTTCAGACCAAAGGGGATACTACTTCCTGTTTACGGACTTAGTCAATTTTAAAACTTGTAGCATTATAGAGTAATTTTTCGTCAAACTTCTCTGCATTGTAATATGGTACAGATCTGAAATTTTGTTGCAAGCTTTGTATAGTCTTGCCATATTGTGGTATGCGTTTTCAATGGGGATAATACTTTCTGATTACCGACATAGTCAATTTTTTTCATTTGTAGCATTATATTTTGATTTCTCTGCAGTGTTATATTTTCTTTATTTTCTTTAGGATTATATAAATGTGTGATACTTGCATTGTGTCCACACTTATTTTGTGTCCACACTTGTATTGTGTCTTAAAAACACTTAAATTTGCACTTAACATACTGATTCAGAGTTCAACGAGCGGGGGTATAATTGGCTGCCATTTGGCAACAGCTCTTGTTAAAATTAAAACCTGTTTTTCGCTCACCTGGCTATGCCAGGGTGAGATATTGCCATCACTTGGCGTCAGTAGTCTGTCGTCCGTCCCTCTTCCGTCCGTCGTTAGCTCACTTTCAAAAATCTTCTTTTCTGAAACCACTGGGTCAAATGAAACCAAACTTTAACTGAATCATCACTAGGGTATGTAGTTTCAAATTTGTTATTTTGTATGTCTTAGGTCAAACAACATGGCTGCCATTACTAAAAATAGAACATAGGGGTAAATTACAGTTTTTGGCAAATAACTCAAAAACCGTTACAGATATAAAAAATCTGACAGGGTAAAAATGATCAGCATGAGAAGATCTACCCATGCTGAAATTTTGAAGAAAATCTGATGACCCGTCTAAGAGTTATTGCCCTTTTCCGTAAAATTTTCAAAATTTTGATGTTTTTTATTTTTTATTAAAAAAACTATAACAGATAGAGGTTAAGTTTAAATTGCCAAAATGTTCAGCATGTTAAGATCTACCCACATGGATATTTTGAAGAAAACCCAATCCTATATATGAGTGGTCAAATTTTTCATGATTTTTTACTTTTTGTCCTATATTTCAAAAACGCTTTCAGGTAGAGGTCAAATTTAAATTGCAAAAATGTCCAGCATGTTAAGGACTATATTTTATTGAACACATTCAAGTTTTCCGACCGCTTCCAAGATGGCCGCCAGCGGGGAACTTAGTTTACCATTTGACCTAATGGGAAAATTCATACAAAGAACTTCTTGAGAACCACTGAATGGATTTGAACCAAACTGGACATGAATGATGCTTATGAAGTGCTGACCAAGTGTTGTTACTTTGGTGCCGATCCATCATCTGACATGGCCGCCAGCAGGGATCTTAATTTTAGCATTGGACCCTCTGGGAAAATGCATACAAAGAACTTCTACTTTAGAACCACTGAATGGATTTGAACCAAACTTGGCATGAATGATGTTTATGAGGTGCTGACCAAGTGTTATTACTTTGGTGCAAATCTGTCATCTTACATGACCGACAGCATTGGACCCTATGGGAAATGCACACAAAGATCTTCTAGAGAACTGCTGAATCGATTCAAATCAAACATGACATGAATGATGCCTGTCAGGTGCTGACCAAGTGTCACCAGCTGTGAACTTAATTTAACAAAAGATCTTCTTCTAGAGAACTGCTTAAGAGATTTAATCCAAACTTTGCTTATGAGAAGCTGACCAAGTGTTGTTACTTCAGTTCTGATCCATCATCCAACATGGCTGCCAGCAATGAATTGGACCCTAAGGGGAAATGCATACAAAGATATCATGGAAAACCATTGAATGGATTCAATTTAAACATTGCATAAATGAAACTTGTGAGATTTTGACCAAGCTTGTTACTTTGGTGCTGATCCGTCTTCTGACATGGCCACCAGTAGCAAAACTTAGTTTAACATTAGACCCAGTGGGAAATGCATAAAAAGATCTTCTCCTGAAACTGCTTGAACAATTTCAGTAGAATTTTGATATGATAGTCATTATGTGACCCTCTTCAAAGTTTTATGTTAAATAGCTGCCAGCAGGGAAAGTAGATTAACATAGGCCCCTTAAGTTTGGAAAATGCAGTCAAAAATCTTCTCCTAAACTGCTTGAACAATTTTAATTCTATTTTATAAAAAGTTTCTGATTTTTATGTACATACATCACCAAAGATGGACCATCAATTGGGAATTATAGTGCTGCAGGACCAAGGTGAGCAATACAGGCTCTTGAGAGCCTCTTGTCTTTTATAAACTGAAGCATTAAAGTAACCACATGTTAAGACTTTACTTAATGTTTTCTTGAGAAAAAAGGCTTTAAAAAAGCCAACACAAAATAGTTTTTACATGTCAATGTATTACTAACTGTTTTCATATAAAACATAAAACTAAATAATGTCCACATGTCAACACATTACTGTTTTCTTTTAAAAGAAGCTAAAACAAAATATTGTCCACATTTCAACACATTATTGAAAATTCAAACCTGTGTTTTAAATAAGCTGAAATATAAGAGTGACTACATGTCAAATCTTGGATTTTGTGGAGTAATTGTTCTTGTATGTACATTGTTCATTATCCGACTGTAATAAAATATATTTTGATATTCTAGTTGTTACTAGATGATGCTGACTCGTGCAGAAGAAGAATGCAGGCAGCCTCAGCATTGATTGGTGGTTTAGGCGGGGAGAAAGTTAGATGGACAGAGCAAAGTAAACAGTTCAAGTCGCAAATAGAAAGGCGAGTTTTACATAATGAAAGGGGATATTTATACATCCTAACGACAAACATATTATGGTATACTGATGTCCGATTGTCTGTCTATTTCATATGTTGTGCTCTAATTTAACAACCATATGGCTAATTCACTTAAAACTTTGTAGAGGTATTGGGTATGATAGCCCACAATTTGTATACTTTTTAGCTCACCTGGCTATGCCAGGGTGACCTTTTGCCATCATTTGGCGTCTATCGTCCGTCCGGTGTAAACTTTTCATTCAAAGATCTTCTCCTCAGAAACCACTGGGCCAATTGGAACCAAACTTAGTCTGAAATAGTCCTGGGGTGGTCCCCTTTTGATATTGTATCCAGCAGATCCGTACCTCATCCAAGATGGCCGCCAGCGGGGAACATAGTTTTAACATTGGACCCGATGGAAAAGACATATTCAAAGATCTTCTTCTCAGAAACTACTAGTCCAATTATAACCAAACTTGGTGACAATGGTCTTTAGATGGTCCCATCCAAAAAAGGTATCTGGCAGGTCCGTACCTCATCCAAGATGGCCACCAGCGGGGAACATAGTTTTAACATTAGACCGTTTGGGAAAACACATTAGAAGATCTTCTTCTCAGAAACTACCAGCCCAATCATAACCAAATTTACTCACAATGATCCTAAGATGATCCCATCCATAAAAGATATCCGACAGGTCAGTACCTCATCCAAGATGGCCGCCAGTGGGGAACATAGTTTTAACATTGGACACTATGGAAATGATTCAAAGATCTTCTTCTCAGAACATACTAGTCCAATTAGAACAAAACTTAGTCACAATGGTCCTTAGATGGTTCCTTCCTAATAAGGTGTCCGACAGGTCCGTACCTCATCCAAGATGGCTGCCAGCGGAGAATATAGTTTTAACATTGGACCCTATGAGAAAACACATTCAAAAATCTTCTCCTCAGAAACTACCAGCCCAATTAGAACCAAACTTAGTGACAATGGTCCTTAAATGGTCCCATTAAAAAAAAGGTATCTGGCAGATCCATACCTCATCCAAGACGGGGAACATAGTTTTAACATTGTACCCTATGGAGAAGACGTTCAAAGATCTTCTCAGAAGTTACTAATCCAATTAGAACCAAACTTAGTCACAATGGTCCTTAGATGATTCCTTCAAATAAAGGTATCCAACAGGGGCGTACCTCATCCAAGATGGCTCCCAGCGGGGAACATAGCTTTAACATTGGACCCTATGGGAAAACACATTCGAAGAGTTTCTTCTCAGAAACTACCAGCTCAATTATAACCAAACTTAGTCACAATGGTCCTTAGATGGTCCCGTCCAACAAAAGGTGTGCAGCAGGTTTGTACCCCATCCAAGATGGCCTCCACAGGGAACATAGTTTTATCATTGGACACTATGGAAAAGACGTTCAAAGATCTTCTATTCAGAAACTGCTAGTCCAATTAGAACCAAACTAAGTCATGATGGTATTAGATGGTTCCTTCCAATAAAAGGTATCCGACAGGTCCGTACCTCATCCAAGATGGCCACCAGTGGGGAACATAGTTTTAACATTTGACCCTATGGGAAAACAAATTTGAAGATCTTCTTCTCAGAAACTACCAGTCCAATCATAACCAAACTCAGTCACAATGGGTCTTAGATGGTCCTATCCAAAAATGGTATCCGACAGGTCCGTACCTCATCCAAGATGGCCAGCAGTGGGACGTAGTTTTAACATTTGCCCTAAGGGAAAAGACATCAAAGATCTTCTTCTCAGAACATACTAGTCCAATTCGAACCAAACTTAGTCACAATGGTCCTTAGATGGTTCCTTCAAAAAAAAAAGTTATCCCACAGATCCATACCTCATCCAAGATGGCTCTGTGAGCGATACAGGCTCTTGAGAACATCTTGTTTTGTGAAATTTCAATTTTTCTTGCAAAAGAAATAGGACTTTTTTATTCATCGATTTTAAAGCAATTTTTAACAAATCACACTGTAACTTGACAATCCTTATCCAGATCACTTCAGACTTTGTTGAGGTATTGGGTATGGTGGCTTTGCGATCTGTATACCTCTTTGGGAAATTTTGATTTTTCTTGCAAGAATTACGGGACTTTATTTCGGCAATATTAAGGCAATTTTTTACATGTCACTCTCTAATTTGACAACCTTTTTGCTAATTCATTTCAAACTTTGTAGAGGTATTAAGGATGTATTCTCCTGAGGTTTCAGTCTCGTTTAAATCTCATTGATGAATAATTATTAAAACCTACCTGAGTGATATTTTTTTTATTGATATATACTATATAATGACACTCCCAAATGATGTAAAAAAATTATGTACCTGTGACCAATAGTTTTCTAGAAATGAAAAATCCTTTGACAAAAATTGACCATTGTTCTCAGTCATAATTTATTCTGTTATGGGGTAGGGGTTATAAAAATCATTTTTAGCTCACCTGGCTATTCCAGGGTGAGCTTTTGCCATCACTTGGCGTCGGTCGTCAGTCCCTCGTCCTTCCGTCGTAAAATTTTCATTCAAAGATCTTCTCCTCTGAAACCACAATTTGGTTGAAATAGTCCTTGGATGGTCCCCTTTAAAGATTGAATCCGGCAGGTCTGTACCTCATCCAAGATGTCCGCCAGTGTGGAACATAATTTTAACATTGGGCCCTATGGGAAAACACATTCAAAGATCATCCTCTCAGAAACTACTCGTCCAATTAGAAACAAACATAGTCACAATGGTCCCTATATGGTCCCTTCCAAAAATGGTATCTGACAGGTCCATACCTCATCCAAGATGGCTGCCAGCAGGGAACATAGTTTTAACATTGGACTGTATAGAAAATGCATTCAAAGATCTTTTTCTCAGAAACTACTTGTCAAATTAAAACCAAACTTAGTCACAATGGTCCTTGGATGGTCCCTTCTTGAAAAGGTATCTGGCAGGTCTGTAGCTCATCCAAGATGGCCGCCAGTGGGGAACATAGTTTTAACATTGGAGCCTATGGAAAACACATTCAAAGATCTTCTTCTCAGAAACTACTAGTCCAATTGGTCTTCTCCCCATAAAAAATAGCTGCCAATGGAGAACATAGTAAAATTTTGGATTATATAACATCATGTCTGTAAACAAACTTGAGACCCTTAAACATTGGGATTATTTTGACCTAATGTGTCAGCCATGGCCCAGGTGAGCAATACAGGCTCTTTTGAGCCTCTTGTTCAAGAAAGTATGCATCTTATTCATACATTTTCTTTTCTAAGTTCTTAAAGATATAATTGTCCAACTATTTAAAACAAAAATGATGAGTTTTGACAGTTAGTTGATCGAAAATTTGAAAAATCTTGATATTACAATGTCTTGAATTTGAGCAAAATAAAGCAACATTTTCTTACAAAACTTTCTTATATCATCACTGACCTATGTTTTTTATTAGGTATATATTTCTTCAAATTATTAGACCTAACAATATGGAAACTTTGATAGAAAACTTGATGGTAAAAATCAATATTTGTACCAAATTAATGAAATTGCACAAAACCACCAAAAATGATGATAGCATAAAAATGCACATGGTCATATGGTTCTCTTATCAAAAATAATTTTTCAGGGTTTTTGCATTTTCAAAATATAGGTTTTTGGAATAACTTGATGCAGGAAAATTTTGTCCTTGAATGGGTATGATAGATTACAATTACCGGTAGTATACTTTTTGTGAAACATAGATTTATTTTGCAAGAGTTACAGGACTTTAATTGTCACATTTATATCAATTTTTACATGTCAATCTCTAACTGACTAATACTTTTGATCAGCTCACTTCAAACTTTGAAGATTTATTTATAAAAGAGATATCAAGCTCAATTGAGCAGTTATAGGTGCTAAATTCTATATTGAGTGAGAACCCCTTACCTTAATTACTTAACTTTTTGAAGGGTTGCTAAAGGGCATATCATGCGACTTGGCACAGCTGTTTATTTTATGTTATTTTATGCAAAAAATATTAAGTATCTATAAAAAGTGTTCATATGCAAACTTAAATGAATTTCATACTTTGATTTCAATTAACCATGTTATTATTTTTTGAGGGGGTATTTAGAAATCACCCTGTCTGTCTGCTCGTCCATGTACCTTGTCAGGGCATGTTCTCCTAAACGGTTGATTGTATTTTGATGAAATATTTGCAAAGTTGTAGTAAACCACCTGAAGATGTGCATGAAGTAATATGGTTGCTGACCAAAATTTTGAAAGGGGATAATTAGTCTTTTAATATTTTCTGGAAAAAAGGGGGGGGGTATATCATCGTGTCCTCATTTGTACTGTGCTCACAGCTGTATTGTGTCCACACACACTTAAATTTAGACTTGCCATATTGATTCAGGATTCAGTTATTGGGGGTATAAATCGGCGACAGATCTAGTTTGAAATTTATATACAGGATGTTCATATTTGATTCTGATCATTAATAACTAATGTCTTTGGAATTTAGGCATGTTTTGTTGGCTTTGTTTCATATCTAAACTGATGCATTTGGGTCATTTTGACATGAAAGTACAATTGTTCGTGGGGTTCCAATTTTCGTGGATTTTGTGGTTCGACAAAACCACGAAATTTAGTTCCCAACGAAAAACATTTTTCCCTTGAGTTGTAATGCTCAGAACTCAAAACCACGAATTCAAGTACCCACGAAATAGTACTATTTATGGAAACAATGAAAATTGGTACGAATAAAAGTACTTCACAGTAAATGAATTTCACTAAATCGTTACACAATAATCAATATTAGTGTCCTTCAAATACCAAAGTCCTTCCTTATTTTAAAAAACTGTGGAAATATACATTACTCATATGTTTACAAAAATTGCAGTGTATTTTTACGTCTATTTATAGATTAGTGGGTGATGTCCTCCTTTGTACTGGTTTCCTGTCTTACTCTGGACCTTTCAACCAAGAATTCCGTGATAAATTAATAACAGTATGGCAAAAAGAAATGTATGGAAGGAAAATACCATACTCACAAGATATCAATCTGATTAGTATGTTGGTAGATAATACTACAGTAAGTATACAGATATACATATAGAATCCATAACTGCATCAAGTGAGAAACAACATTCTAGAGATAGTTATTTTTCAAATTTTTAAACAGAGGCTTGCAAAGCGTTTAAAATATTTGAAAGTTTAACTATCTAAAGTATAGAAATATCTTTTCTCACAAGATATGGTTGTGGATTTTATTTCTCTAATGATTTTCAAGGAGATTTTGGACAAAAAATGTCCCCTTTTCTGGCCATCTGAAATAAATGTGTTCTTTGAGCATGACATCATCAGACATGGTGGCCTTTTTTCATGGCATCACAATGGTAAAGTCAGAAAACAGCAAACATTTTTGACGTCATAATTGAATTTCAGCCAATCACTTGCCGAGAACAACATTCTCTCTAGAGAGGAGAAACTATTTCTCTCACTGTTCAGGAAAAAGTGAAAACAGGACAATCTTAATTCCATTATTTGTCCAGAAATATTTTGTTAAAAAGGGATTTCATTATTATAATGTTAACCCTTGTCCTGCTACGCCCAGACTGGTTCGGGATGCTCACTTAAGTCAGCTGAGCACCTCCTACAGTTCCTGAAACGGACAGTGATACTGTTTTTTGCACTGATATCATAGGAATTGCTGTTTCCTACAAAATATAACTATTTTGCCAATTTTCGCTGCCTTTACCTCAAAATTATATGCTGGAACTTCAAAGTTAAAAAAAAAGTTGCATATTTTGGACGGGGTAGGCTCCATTTTTTGGCAACAAAAATACAACACTTCATCCCCTATACCCAAAATTGCTTTATAATCATGCTACGATGCAATATCTATCACAGAATGAAAGTGGCAGTCCCTCAGGCACATGTGTCATGTCTACTTTCGATCTAGAAGTAAAAAATCATGAAAAAATGCCCATTTCGAGGACCAAGAATAACAAAAACTTTCATCCAAAGCATGTTTATGTTTAAGTATTACTCCTAGGCTACTGGGAATGACACATGAGGTGCAACATCTTGGGAAAATACTTTAAATTTGTGATACATCATCATCGGCTATCTTGAGCCACAGAAAAGCGGCCGAAAAAGAAAAAAATGGTACTTTTTAGCTCACCTGGCCTAAAAGGCCATGTGAGCTTTTGCCATCACTATGCATATGTCGTTTGTCGTTCGTGTCAGTCCGTCTGTCAACAATTTCAAAAATCTTCTCCTCTAAAATTACTGTGCCAAATGTAACCAAACTTGACTTGAATCATCACCAGGGTATGGCTTCTCAAAGTTGTGTTCGATTAATTGGATGGTCAAACAACATGGCCACCATTGCTAAAAATAGAGCATAGGGGTAAATTGCAGTTTTTGGCTAATAACTCAAAAATTGTTACAGATATCAAAAATCTGACGGGGTAAAAATGATCAGCATGATGAGATCTACCCACTGTGCAACTTTGAAGAAAATCTGATAACCCATCTCGGAGTTGTAGCTCTTTTTCTGTAAAATTTTCAAATTTTTGCATTTTTTATTTTTTATTTCAAAAAGTGTAACAGATAGAGGTCAAGTGTAAATACAAAAATGTTCAACATATCAAGATCTACCCACCCTAAAATTTTGAAGAAAATCCATAAACCTGTGTAGGAGTTATTGCCCTTTATTCACTGAATTTTTAGAATTTTCATATTTTTCGTCTTTTATTTCCAAGACTTTAGAAGATGAAGGTTAAGTGTATAATGATGAAATGTTTGCCATGCTGTGGCAACTTCAAAACTGGTGTTGAAAATAGTTTGTTGACTGCCATTTTCAAAATGGCTGTCAAAAAAAGCTGGAAAATTCAACATTGTCCGATTTATATGAAATTTTGTTTCCAAATGCATATTGATGTTGCGATTTCAAAACCGGTGTTGAAAATTGTTCGTTGACTGGCATTTTAAAAATGGCCAACATAAAAAGGCAGGAAAATTCAACATTGTCCGATTTCAATGAAATTTGGTTTCCAAATAGGTATTGATGTCGCAACTTCAAAACATATGTTAAACATTGTTCATTGACGGCCATTTTCAAAATGGCCACCAAAAAAGGCGGGAAAATTCAAAATTGTCCCGATTTCAATAAAATTTGGTTTCCAAATAGGTATTGATGTCGCAACTTCAAAACTGATGTTAAAAATTGTTCATTGACCGCCATTTTCAAAATGGTTGCCAAAAAAGGTGGGAAAATTCAACATTGTCCCATTTCAATGAAATTGGGTTTCCAAATAGGTATTGATGTCGCAACTTCAAAACCGATGTAGGAAATTATTCATTGACTGCCATTTTTAGCTCACCTGGCCAAAGGCCATGTGAGCTTTTGCCATCATTTGGCGCCCGTCGTCGTTGTCATCGGTAAACTTTTCACATTTTTAGCTCACCTGACCCGAAGGGTCAGTGTGAGCTATTGCCGTCACTTGGCGTCCGTCGTCCGTCGTCCGTCCGTCCGTTAAACTTTTCACATATTCATCTTCTCCTCTGAAACCACTGAAGCAAATTCTACCAAACTTTACAGGAATGATGTATGGAAGGTCCTTTACAAAGATTGCTCATTTCGTGCCGATCCGATAAAAAACATGGCCGCCAGCGCGGAACTTAGGTTTAACATTGGACCCTATGGGAAAATTCACATTTTCTTCTTCTGCTCTGAAACCACTGAAGCAAATGCAACCAAACTTTACAGGAATGATGTACTAAAGGTCCTTAACATTTCTTTGCTCATTTCGTTCCGATCCAATAAAAAACATGGCCGCCAGCACGGAAGATAGTTTAACATTGGCCCTATGGGAAATTCACATTTTCATCTTCTCCTCTGAAACCACTGAAGCAAATTCAACCAAACTTTANATCCGTGAAAAAACATGGCCGCCAGCGCAGAACATAGTTTAACATGGGCCCCTATGGGAAAAGCATATATTTGCTATCTCCTCTGAAGCTACTGAAGCAAATTGAACCAAACTTTACAGGAATGCTGTAGGAAGGTCCTTTACTTAGTTTGCCAAAATTTTTTCAATCCAAGAAAAAACATGGCCGCCAGCGCAGAACATAGTTTAACATGGGATCCTATGGGAAAAGCAAATATTTGCTATCCCCTCTGAAGTTACTGAAGCAAATGGAACCAAACTTTACAGGAATGATGTATGGAAGGTCCTTTAC
>MJUU01069997.1:45444-60578 GCA_002080025.1 Modiolus philippinarum
CAGAACATAGTTTAACATGGGACCCTATGGGAAAAGCAAATATTTGCTATCTCCTCTGAAGTTACTGAAGGAAATGGAACCAAACTTTACAGGAATGATGTATGGAAGGTCCTTTGCTTAGTCTGCCGAAATTTTTTTGATCCGCGAAAAAATATGGCCGCCAGCACAGAACATACTTTTACATGGATCCCTATGGGAAAAGCATATATTTGCTATCTCCTCTGAGGCTATTGAAGCCAATTGAACCAAACTTTACAGGAATGATGTATGGAAGGTCCTTTACTTAGTTTGCCGAAATTTTTTCGATCCGCTAAAAAACATGGCCGCCAGCGCAGAACATACTTTTACATGGAACCTATGGGAAAAGCATATTTTGACTATCTCCTCTGAAGCTACTGAAGCAAATTGAACCAAACTTTACAGGAATGATGTATGGAATGTCCTTTACTTAGTTTGCCGAAATTTTTTCGATCCATGAAAAAACATGGCCACCAGAGCAGAACATAGTTTAACATTGGACCCTATGGGAAAAGAAAATATTTGCTATCTCCTCTGAAGTTATTTAAGCAAATTGAACCAAACTTTACATGAATAATGTATGGAAGGTCCTTTATCTAGTTTGCCGAAATTTTTTCAATCCGTGAAAAAACATGGCCGCGAGCGCAGAACATAGTTTAACATGGGACCCTATGGGAAAAGCATATATTTGCTATCTCCTCTGAATCTACTGAAGCAAATTGAACCAAACTTTACAGGAATGCTGTAAGGAACGTCCTTTACTTAGTTTGCGAAAATTTTTTCAATCCAAGAAAAAACATGGCCGCCAGCGCAGAACATATTTGCTATCTCCTCTGAAGTTCCTGAAGCAAATGGAACCAAAATGGCCGCCAAAAAAAAAGGCAAGAAATTTAACATTATCTGATTTCATTTAAATTTGGTATTTAAGTGGATATTGATGTCTCAACTTCAAAACTGGTGTTGAAAAATTTCTTTGACTGCCATTTTCAAATGGCTGCCAAAAAAGGCAGGAAAATTCAATGTTGTCCAATTTCAATGAAATTTGATTTATGTTGCAACTTCATAATTGATGTTGAAAATTGTTTGATGACAACCATTTTCAAAAGGCTGCCAAAAAGGTGGGAAAATTCAACATTGTCCTATTTCAATGAAATTTGGTTTCCAAATAGATATTGGTGTTGCGACTTCAAAACCGATATTGAAAATTGTTCCTTGACTGCCATTTACAAAATGACATCTCGACTTCAAAACTGGTGTGAAAAGTGGTCCTTAGCATGAACTTTTTTGTCAAAAAATCCCAACAAAGAAATATAGTAAAACATGATCAGACTTTAAATACAGTTCAAGATATTGGTGTTGTTCCAGCTACGAAAGTTTGAGAGACTGAAGATCACCTATATAAAAAATGTTATCTTGATTGTAGCAACTGAAAGCCAGGTGAGCGATACAGGCTCCTGGGAGCTTCTGGTTTACAGTGGTTACCAATATTTTGTGCTCACCTACACTAGCTCTATAGTATTCATTATGTATCATCAACATCAAATGCTACATTTGCATAAATTTGCAAATAAATGAAAACCGCTGATTGTTAAAAAAAATGGCCAGCACGACAAGGGTTGATACAAATTGAATTTGAATTTCATCAGGAATCTTTGATTTTTGTTAAATTTATTTGTCTGTCTGTTGGTCTGCAAAAAACTTTATAATTATACATCATATTTTAAAATGTTTATTCCTAGTGGTAAGGCCTTTGAATGGATGCAAGAATATTTTACCTCGAAGCCTTTTCCTTGTCATATTAATATATTTGCTGAAAACGAAAAGTTGGTTAAAGGGAGATAATTAAACTGATTTATGAGTTCACATTTGATGTGAAATTTTATGAAAAGAAGTCAGTTGCTTTCTTATGTAATGTTTCAATATCATTGATCATGACCTTTTCCTTGATTTACACAATAGGGGAAAAGTTTATTTTATGGGAAAATGTTTCTGGATATCTACAGAATTTGCAATGAAAAAAAATCTTTTATACAATTCAGTAGGGTTTCTTCATTAAAAACTGTAACATTGGGTATCTTTTTTTGAAAGTTGAGTGAAACCAAAATTTATAAATACTAGGAATGTCAACTCCAACAATTTTTAATACTTGAGTACTTCGGATTAATATTTGTCAGATTTCGATGAGGTTTATTTCAGTGTGCTCCTTTCACATTTCACATCACATGTACCGTTCATGAGATAAAGGGGCCCAAAATGGGTGAATTTCGAAAGTCAGATTTTGATGCAGTTTTTAGCTCACCTGACCTAAAAGGCCATATGAGCTATTGCCATCACTTGGCGTCCATTGGCGTCCGTCCATCGTAAAATTTTTCAAAAATCTTCTCCTTTGAAACCGCTAGGCCACTTTTAACCAAACTTGGCCTGAATCATAACTAGAGTATCTAGATTCAAAGTTGTGTTTGATTAGTCTGAGGACTAAACGATAAGGCTGCTGTTACTAAAAATAGCACATAGTGGTTAATTGCTGTTTTTGGCAAATAACTCAAAAACCATTACAGATATCAAAAATCTGACATGGTGTAAAAGTGATCAGCATGACAAGATTTACCTGCCCTGCAATTTTGAGGAAAATCGGAAAACCTGTCTGAGGTATTGCCCTTTTTCCGTGAAATTTTTTAAATTTTAGCATTTTTATTTTTTATACAAAAAATATAACAGATAGAAGTCAAGTTTAAATTAAAAAAATGTTCAACATATCAAGATCTACCCACCTAGACATTTTAAGAAAATCGGAATATGTACAGAGGAGTTATTGCACTTTATTTGTCATTTTTTTTTTTTTTTTTTTTTTTAATTTTTTTTTTTTTTTTTTTTTTTTTTTTTTTTTATAACTTTATACATTTTGCCTTGTATTTCAATAAAGGTTTGAAATAGAGTTTGAGATTTAAAGCAAAAATGTTATGTCAAGGATTACATTTTATCTTCATGATGGTAGTTGTTGACCTCATCCAAGATGGCCACCAGCAGGGAACTTAGTTTAACATTGGACTCCTATGGGAAAACACATTCAAAGATCCTCTCTTAGGCTATCTGGCCAATTAGAACATATACAATGATACAGCGAGAAAAAAAAAACATAACTATATATAAGTTTAAATGTAAATGATGCTTGAAACATAAAAAGCCACTATAAGTTTTTCTCATGATGTTCAACAAATAAGTTTTCTGGAAAAAGTTGTTTCTTAATTTTGTAACCAAAGAGTCCCACAAAGTTTATTTTTTATTTTATTTTATTTTTTTTTTTTTCAAATATTACCAAATAGCAGATTTTGATGGTTACAGTTTAAATCTTCAAAACTTGTGTCTCAACTGTGATCAACTGGAAAAATAGAAGTACCTACAGTCAAACCTGTCTATAATGGTCATTCAGGGGATTAAGAAAAAGTGACCGCTATAAGCAGGAGACCTTTATATGAAGTGAAAATTTTTAGCTTATATATTTAAACTATTTTTGGAACAAAATGCTCTTTATTATCTTTTCTTGTTGCCAAAATGTAAATGTAATTAAAAATGTTTTATTAGCCTTATTAGATTTTTTACACATTCAACAACTTATTACAAAGTGTTCAAATTCAGAACACTTCAGCATTTTTCGCTATCTTCCGAAGAATAATATGGGCTTCCAGTGTAAACAAAATAGCGAGATGGCCATTATATAAAGAAATCGTGACCACTTTGACATGATTTTACTGACCACTGACCATGTTGAGCAGGTGAGCGCTATAAAAAGGTTAACATTATACAAAGGTGACAGTTAGACCAGGTTTTACTGGGGAACCGTATTTTAGTAATCAACATTTGTAACAAATAACTCAATACTTGGTACATCTGATGATCTGAGTGATTCTCTAGTACTCATTGACATCTCTAATAAATATGTATTACATTGTACTAGTTTCTTAGAAGCACATGAATTACTATTCATGCTAAAGGAATCTTCTAAACTTCTACTTAGAGGCATCAATGTTTCATGTTTATCTGGCAAAAAAATGCAGCAGAATACTACAAGGTACAGGTCTAAATTAATATCATATTTGACTTTCTTTAGCAAGTCATTTCAGTTCTATAAAAAGAATAAATAAAGGGTTAAATTGTAGAGATCAGATTTGTTTTTTCTGACAAATAAAATTAAATAAAATAAAAAATGTATTCTACTAGTCAGAGGGTGCAACTAGAATAAAAATATATGTTAATCCCTGCATATTTCATACTGGAATAAAGATATATGTTTATTCCTGCATATTTCATACTGGAATAAAAAATATATGTCAACTAGAGTAATGACTGTCGGAAACGACAGTGATCCCGCACCCCTGTTTGACACAGAAAACAGCTATAGACCCTGGGTATAATTTTTCTTAGCATTTTTTAAATTAAACTATTGACAGTCACTATTTTTACCATATGGAATTAAAGAATATATGGTTGTTATGCAGAATTCCAAAAAATAAGTAGTCTTTGAGACTTCCAGGAATTTTACCAAACTTGGAATCATATATTTTGGAAATCAAATCGGTGAAATGTTTCTTCTTATTCTAACAATTTTTTAACTATGGTTTCAATGTAGAATTCCAAAAATTAGTGGTCTTGGACAATTTCAGGAAATTTACCAAATTTGGAATAAATTTTTTGGAAATCCAAATGGTGAAAATGATTGACCTTATCAAAACAAATGCTAACAGTTTGGTTGCTAGGTAGAATTGCAAAAAATATGTGGTCTTTGACACTTTCAGGAAATTTACCAAAATTGGAATTAAATATTTTTCAAATTCAATTGGTGAAAATGATTGCCCTAATGGAAACAAATCCTAACAGTATAGTTGCTAGGTAGAATTTAAAAAAATAAGTGGTCGTTGACACTTTCAGGAAATTTACAAAAATTGTAATCAACTATTTTTGAAATTCAGTTGGTGAAAATGATTGCCCTAATGGAAACAAATCCTAACAGTATTGTTGCTAGGTAGAATTCCAAAGAATAAGTGGTCTTTGACACTTTCAGGAAATTTACCAAAATTGGAATCAAATATTTTTGAAATTCAATTGGTGAAAATGATTGCCCTAATGGAAACAAATCCCAACAGTATTGTTGCTAGGTAGAATTAAAAAAATAAGTGGTCTTTGACACTTTCAGAAAAATTTACCAAAATTGGAATCAACTATTTTTGAAATCCAATTTGTGAAAATGATTAACCTTATCAAAACAAATGCTAAAAGTATGGTTGCTAGGCAGAATTCAAAAAAATAAGTGGTCTTTGAGACTTTCGGGATATTTACCAAAATTGGAATCACATTTTCGAATTCTAAGATTTCAGAATTTTTATTTTTTTCCAAATACTTGCCAAAATATAAGATTATATGCAAAAATGTCCAAAAATATAAGTCTTTGACATTTTCATGAAATTTACCAAAGTTGGAACTGGAATCAAAATTCTGAAAGCTTATTGCACATCTACAGACTATATGCAACAATTCTGCAACAAAATTAAATCCATAAATCCAAAAATGTATGATGAGTTTGTGTCGCATGCCATATGTGTCACAATCCACATTTTGTGGTCTTTGTCAAATCAACATCTTGGGGCCTCTTGTTTGCATCTAGATAAATATCAAAAATCTGAAAGCTTATTGCGCATCTGCAGACCATATGCAACAATTCTACAACAAAATTATAACCCTAAATCCAAAACTGTAGGAGGAGTTCGCATCGCATGCCACATGTGTCAAAATGGACATCTTGGGGCCTCTTGTTTGCACCAAGACCAATATCAAAAATCCAAAAGCTTATTGTGCATCTGCAGCATATATGCAACAGTTCTATAACAAAATTAAAACCCTAAATCCAAGAATGTAGGAGGAGTTCGCGTCGCAAGGATGTGTGACGGACGGACAAGGCCAACGACAATATCCCTGAACTTTCATTCGAAAGAACGGGGATAATTAGGGCGCCGCATTGAGATGTGGGTGCCCTATATTTTTCACTTTGTCTGTCTACCTCTCTGTCTGTCCGGCAACAATTTTTCTCTGTCAAAGATTTCCTGGCTTGTATAAGTTGGAATGATTTGAAATGAAGCTTAAAAATAATGAGTTGTATTGTGTAAGCAATTTTCAAGTTTCACAGGCATCCACTTCCTGATTACTGATACTTTGATTTTTTAACCATAAACCAAGTTTTCATCACAGATTTCTTGGCTTGTACTGGAAGGAATGATGTAAAATTTGGTCTGTACCTTGAAAATGATAAGTTGTATTGTGTAAGCAATTTTCAAGTTGGTTGGGATACTACTTCCTGTTTGCCAATACTTTGATTTTTTAACCATAGACCAAATTTTTGTCACAGATTTCTTGTATTGTAATGGAGGGAATGATTTGAAATTTGAGCTTAAGCTTTCAGTGATTTTGTAAGCCTTGTTTTACTACCTTATAAAGGCTGTTTCCCCTGGAACTTTTCCCAAATGTGAGCACAACTACCTTTTTAGCTCACCTGGCTATGCCACTGTGAGCTTTTGCCATCACTTGGCGTCCGTCGTCTGTCCGTCGTCCGTCCGTCGTTAGCTCACTTTCAAAAATCTTCTCCTCTGAAACCACTGGGTCAAATAGAACCAAACTTTAACTGAATCATCACTAGGGTATCTAGTTTCAAATTTGTTATTTTGTATGTCTTAGGTCAAACAACATGGCTGCCGTTACTAAAAATAGAACATAAGGGTAAATTACAGTTTTTGGCAAATAACTCAAAAACCGTTATAGATATTAAAAATCTGACGTGGAGTAAAAATGATCAGCATGAGAAGATCTACCCATGCTGAAATTTTGAAGAAAATCTGACAACCTGTCTTAAGAGTTATTGCCCTTTTTCCGTAAAATTTTCAAAATTTTGATGTTTTTTATTGAAAAAACTATAACAGATAGAGGTTAAGTTTAAATTGCAAAAATGTTCAGCATGTTAAGATCTACCCACATGGATATTTTGAAGAAAATCCAAGTACCTATATATGAGTTGTGGTCCTTTATTGGTCAAATTTTTCGTGATTTTTTACTTTATGTCCTATATTTCGAAAACACTTTGAGATAGAGGTCAAGTTTAAAATGCAAAAAATTTTCAGCATGTTAAGGTAGTACGGGAGTTTAAAATTGCGCATCAGTCTTGCGCATGAGTCAAAAAAATGGAATTAATTATGGGAACGTTGCCGAAACCATTTCCAATGTCTTGTAATAGTTAAGTTTGAATAAATATGCCACTTTTATTGCGTAATCATGCAGAATTTCTAACCTTTCAGCTAACTGCAGTTTAATTAAGGGGAGATAATTTGATTTATACAACTCCTCTTGTGTCATGAACCAGAAAATCAGACAATTATACAACTACCATTTTTTATATATGCTCATTGAATTAGACTTTACCTCCTAACATATCTTGTGAATAAAAGTACAAATCCTCCAAGTCACACTTAAAGAGTTCATTAATTTTTTACCAAGTATACCCAACCCCTATAGAACTCTCGAAATGTAAAACAGAACATTTACCTTTATTAACTTCTGTTCTGAATAAAAACCTTCACATTCCTGTCTACAGTCCCAGACTCATTAAAATAATAAGATCCTCAAATTACACCATTATTAGACCAATATATTTCAGAAACTTTAAACCTGGGATATTGCTCTAATGACCTTTACTCCTATGTGCGAGTTGAGCATCCTGTTTTGTGTTCCTAAAGTATGATTCTGTTTTTATTCCTAATGTAGGAGTTGAGCATCTTGTTTGTTTTGTTTCTGATTCTCCCCATGCAGAAAAAGTATAAAAGTTGCCAAGATGTCTTATCCATTTCTAAATGAAACATAAATCTAAGGTACAACTTTTATTAATTGAAATTAAAAATAAAAACCCTATAATTGTTTTGCCCTAAGGGGAAACTACTCAGCTTGAAATTACTTTTAGCTCCATGCCTAAACCAGCAATCTACGTGCATACCCATATGGGCAGCAAAAATATAGATCCCTGGCTTGACAAAACACCAATCCAACTGGAACGCTGCATGGTTCCGAAAGCATTGTGAAGCTGCTACCTCACGGGAGTGAAACTGCTGTTTCAGATAGCTACGATGGTAGCTGAATGGGATTGTGTCGGATAGATGTTGGAATGAAAATTTTGTTTGATTATCCCCATAAATTACTGGGGGATGTAAATGAAATTTTTAAATAGCCAATGATAAAATTTCATAAAGGGCCGAAGCCTTGTAAAAATTTATAGATATAATGAGCATCTTTCCCCTATCATGGCTAATATTGAAGGTGTAAGGCTGGGGACGGTGGGTGGTAACTTTTTTAATTCCATATGTATATTGGAATTGAACTATAACTGCTTTCACTGCATGAAGTTAGAATGAATATCTCTTGGCAACAAATACATAACTTAAAAACAAACAAAATGGAATGGTTCTGATATTAAAGGAGGGGCTTGTATATAAAATGGACAAAGAAATTTTTGACACATCATCAAAGACCAATTTTATCATCTGCCAACAGCTATCCATGAAAGGGTTACAAGACTACCTGCTGAGGGAGCAATTAAACTGGACTTCACATGTCAGTCAAACTATTAATAAGTGATAAGGAAATCTGCAACTTGATCATACAATAAACAAGCCTATTTAAACTGATATGAAACTCAAAATAAGATAAGAGGAAGGTTAATGAATTGTATAAACAAAACTTATGTTAATACATAAGTAACTATTTATACAACTCCTCTTGTGTCATGAACCAGATAATCAGACAATTATACAACTACCATTTTTTATATATGCTCATTGAATTAGACTTTACCTCCTAACATATCTTGTGAATAAAAGTACAAATCCTCCAAGTCACACTTAAAGAGTTCATTAATTTTTTACCAAGTATACCCAACCCCTATAGAACTCTCGAAATGTAAAACAGAACATTTACCTTTATTAACTTCTGTTCTGAATAAAAACTTTCACATTCCTGTCTACAGTCCCAGACTCATTAAAATAATAAGATCCTCAAATTACACCATTATTAGACCAATATATTTCAGAAACTTTAAACCTGGGATATTGCTCTAATGACCTTTACTCCTATGTGCGAGTTGAGCATCCTGTTTTGTGTTCCTAAAGTATGATTCTGTTTTTATTCCTAATGTAGGAGTTGAGCATCTTGTTTGTTTTGTTTCTGATTCTCCCCATGCAGAAAAAGTATAAAAGTTGCCAAGATGTCTTATCCATTTCTAAATGAAACATAAATCTAAGGTACAACTTTTATTAATTGAANTTAAAAATAAAAACCCTATAATTGTTTTGCCCTAAGGGGAAACTACTCAGCTTGAAATTACTTTTAGCTCCATGCCTAAACCAGCAATCTACGTGCATACCCATATGGGCAGCAAAAATATAGATCCCTGGCTTGACAAAACACCAATCCAACTGGAACGCTGCATGGTTCCGAAAGCATTGTGAAGCTGCTACCTCACGGGAGTGAAACTGCTGTTTCAGATAGCTACGATGGTAGCTTAATGGGATTGTGTCGGATTGATGTTGGAATGAAAATTTTGTTTGATTATCCCCATAAATTATGGGGGATGTAAATGAAATTTTTAAATAGCCAATGATAAAATTTCATAAAGGGCCAAAACTCAGATTGAAAGATGAGTTAAACTCGTTTTGAAAGCTGAGTGTCCCCCAGAAAAAAGAAAAAAAGAAAATTAGGGGAAAAGGGGGTAACCTTCAATATTGCCATGAATAATTAAAAATATATATATATATACATTAAAATGAAAAAAAAATCAAGAAATATATACATATAGATACAAAATATACATTAACATGAAAATAACAGTTACATTTAACAAATCAATTGTTTAAAGGTGGTATTATTTCAATAAAACTTACTAGATATCCCTAAATTAACAAGTTCCTAAATTGAGTTGTGCTGATTTGATTGAATTTGAGGTAACATGTATGTATCTGCAATAACTATCTGATGACCATCGCCCTAAAATTTTGATTAAATGATCTTCAATCTGTGCCTTACCAGCACTTGTAGCTGCTCCAATTCTGAAACTATGTCCATTATAAAGAGCTGATCTATAGCCACATAATTCTAAAATATTTTTTATACAATTTATAAAATATTGTCTTTTTTGTCAATAGAAATGAAAAGTGGATCTGTTGGATTGGCTGGTGAGATTTGTCTCCTTTTTCTCATATAATCTACTAAAATTTTATATGGGCAGAGATTATGGTCTAACTTATGTAATTGAATATTAACTCCTTTGCGAAAAGGGTCTGTTTTGGACTGTTTTAACTTTAAAATTGCAAAATCTTTGTAAAAAATAATATCTTGGATACACAAATTTATAGCAGGATCAAATTGGCTTGCCTTTTGAACTGTGAATTCTCCACATCTTAAAAAACCATAAAAAGCCATAGTGCAAGCTGTTCTTAACATTAGATCAGTAAACTCTGAGGAAAAGCCTTTTTGCAAACATTTTACCACATTTTCTAAGATTTCGAAAGTTATAGGTAATCTGACATTTTTTGTGGTTTTCTGTAGTCTTTTCACTGAATTTAAAACATAAGAAAGTCTAAGTAAAGGTGTATTATTTTTAGACTGCAAAGGATCATTATGATTGTTTACTAAATATTTATACCTTATACCACATAAATAAAGTTTAATTGTAGAATACTGTAAATTTAAAATTTTGTAGAAATGAGCTATGAAGTAGATTAAAATGTCTTCTGAAATTGGTGGAAGAATACTTTGAAATTTAATTCCATGCAACAACATAAAAGTCTCAAATTTTTTGAAACCCGTCTCATGCACAGTTCTAGTTTTGTGTGCTATCGCACTATCCCAAAGTTCACATACAGCTTTGTTCAATACCACATTACTTCGGAACTGTTCGGACACTTCTCTGGATGTTTCTTTGCATCTGGTGCCAGTCGTCAGAATCTGTCCATCTGAAAACGAGATAGTGCATCACTAATTTCATTTTGATATCCTGGAACATGCTTCGCACTAAAGTAAAAATTGTTTTTGCAAGCATACCATGTAAGTCTCCTCATAAGTTTCATGATGTCTCCACATTTTGATCTACCTTTGTTTACGATTGCTACGGTAGCTTCATTGTCACACCAAAACATTATACGTCTAGCTTTCCATTGTGAGCTCCACAATATAGCCGCTACTACTATCGGATAAAGTTCAAGAAATGCCATAGACGTATTTTTATCTGGATATGTAATGTCTGTTGGCCAAGATGAATAAAAGAAATTTCCCTGAAAATATCCACCAAAACCCATAGTAGAGCTAGCATCTGTGAACAGTTCCATATCATAACTTGAAGTGTAATGTTTATTGTAAAATAAGTTTATACCATTCCAGTTTCTCAAAAAACGCAACCAAAAATCAAGATCTCTACGACATTCTTTGGTCAATTTCACAAAATGATGCAAATCATGGACGGTAGTAGACAAACTTATCAGGTAAGAAACAAAAGACCTCCCAGGTAAAATAACCCTTGAGGCAAAATTCAAGTGGCCCAAAAGTTGTAATAATTCCCTTTTTGTACATGATTTTTTCCTACATAAATCTGCTATAAAGTCACAAATGCGATTTACTTTTTCAAGGGGTAGACAACATTCCATAGCTTCTGTATCTAAAATCACAACTAAATATTTTAAACATTTAACAGGCCCAATTGTTTTATGTTTTGCTAAAGGTATATTAAGTTTATTAAATATCATGGTCATAATTGCCATAGTCCTATCACTGTCAGCATCTGGATGGTCAATTGTCAGGAAGTCATCTAATAAATGCAAAATATTATTTACTTTGTAATTATGTTTCGCTATATGAATGTGTTTTTCGCGATATATTCAAAAATAAGTTTGGTGACCCCCAATTTTTTTTCATGGAAATTGAAGTACAGTGTATTAGCTTTTAATTTACCAATTTTAAAAAAATTCTATCTGATGTAACTAAAATAATTTAAAATTTTGTTAGAATTCGCCAATTTTACCTATTATTTCAACCAAAATAGCAGATTTTTACATTTTATATTTAATTCTTATATGGCCGGTGACCCCTTATTTTTATTTTATTTTTCGCATGCTCTAATAACATAGGTTAAATCATGAAAATATCAGAAAATTCTATCTGACAAAATTTTAGACCTCTGTACCACCTTAAGGACTATATTGTATTGAACACATTCAAGTTTTCCAACCGCTTCCAAGATGGCCGCCAGCGGGAACTTAGTTTACCATTTGACCTAATGGGAAATTTCATACAAAGAACTTCTTCTTGAGAACCACTGAATGGATTTGAACGAAACTTGGCATGAATGATGCTTATGAGGTGCTGATGAAGTGTTGTTACTTTAGTGCCGATCCATCATCCAACATGGCCGCCAGCGGGGATCTTAATTTTTACATTTGACCTTATGGGAAAATACATACAAAGAACTTTTACTTTAGAACCACTGAATGGATTTGAACCAAACATGGCATGAATGATGTTTATGAGGTGCTGACCAAGTGTTATTACTTTGTTGCCAATCTGTCATCTTACATGCGGACAGCATTGGACCCTATGGGAAATGCACACAAAGATCTTCTAGAGAACTGCTAAATGGATTTAAATCAAACATGACATGAATGATGCCTGTCAGGTGCTGACCAAGTGTCACCAGCTGTGAACTTCAGTTAACAAAAGATCTTCTTCTAGAGAAGTGCGTAATCCAAACTTTGCTTATGAGAAGCTGACCAAGTGTTGTTACTCAGTTCTGATCCATCATCCAACATGGCTGCCAGCAATGGGGAAATGCATACAAAGATATCATGGAAAACCATTGAATGGATTCAATTTAAACATTGCATAAATGAAACTTGTGAGATTTTGATTTGACCAAGCTTGTTACTTTGGTGCTGATCCATCTTCTGACATGGCCACCAGTAGCAAAACATAGTTTAACATTGGACCCAGTGGGAAATGCATAAAAAGATCTTCTCCTCTGAGACTGCTTGAACAATTTCAGTAGAATTTTGATATGATAGTCCTTATGTGACCCTCTTCAAAGTTTTATGTTAAATAGCTGCCAGCAGGGAACGTAGATTAACTTAGTCCCTTAACACTTACCATGCGGGTCTCGTCATTTGACGGGTTGCAGTCATACTTCAGTTGAACACCTCTTACAGGTCCCAAAACCTATGCAGATACGGTTTTTTGCACTCAAAACATAGAAATAGCTATTTCCAACAATATCACATATCAAGAAAGGACAATTTTGCCAATCCTAGGTCATCTCAGCATGGAAACGTAGGCTTTACATTGAAAAGTGCAGAATATTCGCACATTATGGAAGGGGTGGGCTCCATTTTTTGGCAACCAGCATGCAACACTTCATACCTAATACTCTAGATTGGTTTATAATGATAATACGATGTCATATCTATCACAGGATAAAAGTGCCAGTCCCTAGGGTGCATGCGTCATCACCACTTCCGGTTTAAAAGTGCAAAATCATGAAAAAATGTCAATTTTGAGGCCCTTGAATAATGTAACCCAACACACAGATCATGGTTATACCCAACTATTCATACTTTGTAAGTAGGAATGACCCACCAGGTGCAAAGTCTTCAGAAAATACTTTAAATTTGTGATATGTCATCGTCGGCCATTTTGCGGCCAAAAAAAGTGGCCAAGAAGGCCCAAAAATGGCACTTTTCTCTGTGGTTACCAATATTTTGGGCTTATGGAATGGTTTTACAGAATTTAATGTTTGAAGTTAATCTCCCAATTTATCGAAAATTGTACTAAATTTTCCCAATCAAAAAGGCACAGGCAGTTCTTGAAAAAGGCAATAAAATCACTGGCTTTGAAATGATGAGAGTTGTATTGTGTAAGTGATTTTAAAGTTTCACGGTTTCCTATTTGCCAATACTTTGATTTTTTAGCCATAAACCAAATTTTTGTTGCAGATTTCATGGCTTGTACTAAAGGGGATGATTTGAAATTTGGTCTGAAGCTTTGAAATGATGAGTTGTAATGTGTTAGCAATTTTCAGGTTTGCCGCTTGACTACTTCCTGTTTGCCTATACCTTTGTTTTTAACTATAAACCAAGTATTTTGTCAAATATTTCTTTACCTGTATTAGTAGGAATAATTTGATATTCAGTCTGAAGCTAAGAAATGATATGGTTTGATAAAACATCAAGAAATCATTGTTCAGCAAATTACCCTATCAACACATTTGTATGTTAAACAGAGTTTGAATCCACACTTATCTCAATTTAACTTTTGCCCAGAGTATCAGGGTTGAAATTGTGTGCCCTTCCGACAATGTCAGTTTTTACATGCTCTAGTTCATGCAAATTTCATACTGGAATATAAAATATCTGTTTATTCCTGCACATTTCATATTTCCATAGTTAGGGCCCTGCAATAAAATGGCGGCGCCCTATGGTAATCAGCCTGTCCGTCCGTCTGTCTGTCCTTCTGTCCGTCAGCATTTTCTATGTCGTACAATAACTCAAGAATGCCTTTACCGATTTTTATTATTTTTTTACTCAAAGTTGCACTTGACTAAGGGAAGCTCCCTTTTGTTTTAGAAGAAAATCGGAAAATGATTTTTTGGAAAAAATTCTTTTTTTTAATGAAAAAATGCATATTTTGAGAATTCGCTCTATGTCGTACGATAACTCAAGATTGCCTTCAGGGATTTTAATGATTTTTGTCTCGCCCGCGACAAAAGTCGCGAAAGCGAGACATATGCGTGCAAAGTATGACGACGGCGTTAACTTTTACTAAATGCAGGATATTTTGAAAACCCTTTGATGTAGGAACATCATATTTGGTCCAGTGGTAGTACTAATCAAGTGCTACCTGACGGACATAACGATATGTGACCTTGACCTCAATTTCACGGTCTAGTGGCCACGTTAAGTTTTTCTGCTTAAGTCCATTTCTCAATAACTAGAAGTGGTAGGTTGATAATATTTGGTATGTAGGTTGGTCTTGGGTAGTACATGTCAGTC
>MJUU01069997.1:68112-78434 GCA_002080025.1 Modiolus philippinarum
AAAAAAGGCGGGAAAATTCAACATTGTCCGATTTCAATGAAATTTGGTTTCCAAATAGATATTGATGTTGCGACTTCAAAACTGGTGTTGAAAATTGTTTGTTGACCGCCATTTTCAAAATGGCCGCCAAAAAAGGCGGGAAAATTCAACATCGTCGGAATTTCAATGAAATTTGGTTTCCAAATAGATATTGATGTTGCGACTTCAAAACCTGTGTTGAAAATTGTTTGTTGACAGCCATTTTCAAAATGGCCGCCAAAAAAGGCGGAAAATTCAACATTGTCCGATTTCAATGACATTTGGTTTCCAAATAGATATTGATGTTGCGACTTCAAAACCGGTGTTGAAAATTGTTTGTTGACTGCCATTTTCAAAATGGCCACCAAAAAAGGCGGGAAAATTCAACAATGTCCGATTTCAATGACTTTTGGTTTCCAAATCGGTCTTGATGTCATAACTTCAAAACTGATGTTAAAAATTGTTTGTTGACCACCATTTTTAAAATGGCCACCAAAAAAGGCGGGAAAATTCTACATTGTCCGATTTCAATGAAATTTGATTTCCAAGTGGATATTGATGTTGCGACTTCAATACCGATGTTGAAAAATGTTTGTTGACTGCCATTAACAAAATGACATCTGGACTTCAAAACTGGTGTCGAAAGTGGTCCTTAGCAAGAACTTTTTGGTCAAAAAAGCCCAACAAAGAAGTATAGTAAAACATGATCAGACTTTTAAAACAGTTCAAGATATTGGAGGTGTTTGAGCTACGAAAGTTTGAGAAACTGAAGATCAACTGTATAACTTACAATGTTACCTTGATTGTGGCAACTGAAAGCCAGGTGAGCGATACAGGCTCCTGGGAGCCTCTGGTTCTTTATATATTCTATGTAAAACCACATTTTTTAAAAAAAAATATTATGAATCCATTTCTCATCAGATTTTGATAAAATTTGTACCATAAAACAGAGAAATTTATCAATTTTCATTGTTTATTTGGATATAATTTTCTTATTTGACATGTTAGAGAACGAATGATTTAAACATAAAGTAAATATATGACATCATTTTTTTACTTGCACATATAAGGATTTTCCACAACAAACATTTTACCTTCTGTTTAAATAATTGAAGCTTTGAAACTACAACTTATAAAATTAATTCAAAATCATCCCCTAAAGCTGCATGAAATTATCTAATTAACAGTGAAAACTAGATCAAAATTGGATAAGAAATGGCTTCACAATAATTTTTTGAAAAAATATCGATTTATATGAAATATATAGTAAAAAAAACTTGGTGACCGAATACATTTTGTACATCTCTGTAGTTGTTTTAGAGTTGTGACTAACAATTAGTTTTGGTAAAGTTCCTGATAATGCCAAAGACTGATGATTTTTTTTAATTTTAACACATTATTTTAGCAATTCTTCATTGAAATAACTGATTACCGTAAAAAGGCATGTATTATCCTCACATTTTTACCCTTAAAAGGATTAAGGGGTTTGGGGGTGCAGATTAAACAATCCTATATGACTTGAGGATTTAGCCAAGTTCTAAAAGATTGATAGTTAGTCCCTGTTCAAACCAAACAGACTGTTCTTAATATTGTGGATCTAATTAAATATGTTGGTTTGAATTGCAAAGTGCCTTACAGTTATAAAAAAAATGGGTCTTTCCTCCAAAAATTGCTATTTTGATGTCAGAACACGAATATTTTTATTAGCCGCCATTACTGTCAACAAACCATGTTGTCAGTAAAGTGTTGATTTTGCGAGAATGAGCTATTTATATCATATTGCCTCTGACAACATTTGACGTGCTAAAGATGCAAAATTATAGGATTAAGTGGCTTATTATTATATTCCTCAACAGTTGATAGGGAATGAAAGACTTACAGACATCATATTATATTATTATATATAGAATATAGGACTTTTTGTTTTTGATCACGATAGTATATCAGGTGAGCCCGCTAGTGCAAACCTGCTATGCTACCGTGATAATGTCCGTATCAAAAACAAAAAGTCCTATATTCTGTTTATCGGGAATTTCCAAATGTTGCAGTTTCGTTAACTTTGAAAAAAATAAAGGGAACTCTTTCTTCCGCGAATAATTCATGCGTAAACTGTATTGTGCACAATTCTTGTTGATGTCATGGTAGTGTGACGTCACATCCTTCTGTACGTTGTGTTTGAACAAGACACATCTTGTCATTTTAATTTCGTTGGAAATAGTGTAACAAATAATGAAAATAGCATCATTCAACTAGTATAAAACAACATACAATCAATGCCTCAACATAGTAAGTAATTATTGCTTCAAATGAACATCACCCGAGAAGATTAATTATACCCCCGCTCCGGAGGAGGAGGGTTTATACTGTTTTACCTGTGTCCGTCATTCCGTAATTCCTTCCGTAACAACTTTCGTAAAGCTTTTCTCTGCAATGGTAAATGATACAAACTTGAAATTTTGTCAGAAGCTTTGTGTAGTCATGCTGTATAGTGGGATGCATTTTCAGACCTGTCGGGTTGCTACTTACTGTTTACCGACTTAGTCAATTTTTCATTATTCTATGTGTCCGTCACAACTTTCGTAAAGCTTTTCTCTGCAATGGTAAATGATACAAACTTGAAATTTTGTCAGAAGCTTTGTGTAGTCATGCCATATTGTGGGATGCATTTTCAGACCTGTCAGGATGCTACTTCCTGTTAACCGACTTAGTCAATTTTTCATTATTCTATGTGTCCATCACAACTATTGTAAAGCTTTTCTCTGCAATGGTAAATGATACAAACTTGAAATTATGTCAGAAGCTTTGTGTAGTCATGCCATATTAAGGGATGCATTTTCAAACCTGTCAGGATGCTACTTCCTGTTTACCGACTAAGTCAATTTTTCATTATTCTGTGTGTCCGTCACAATTTTCGTAAAGCTTTTCTCTGCAATGGTAAATGATACAAACTTGAATTTTGTCAGAAGCTTTGTGTAGCCATGCCATATTGTGGGATGCTTTTCAGACCTGTCGGGATGCTACTTCCTGTTTATAAACTTAGTCAATTTTTCATTATTCTGTCCGTCCGTCACAACTTTCGTAAAGCTTTCTTCTGCAATGGAAAATGATACAAACTTGACATTTTGTCAGAAGCTTTGTGTAGTCATGCCATATTGTTGGATGCATTTTCAGACCAGTCAGGATGCTACTTCCTGTTTACCGACTTAGTCAATTTTTCATTATTCTGTGAGTCTGTCACAATTTTCGTAAAGCTTTTCTCTGCAATGGTAAATGATACAAACTTGAAATTTTGTCAGAAGCTTTGTGTAGGCATGCCATATTGTGGGACACATTTTAAGACTTGTGAGGTACTACATTTTGTTTACCAACTTTGTCAGGTTATTAGAGACTGGAAGATGAGAGCGGGGGTATTAAAATAAGCATTAGCTCACAGATCCCTTGTATACTGTTTTACCTGTGTCCGTCATTCCGTAATTCCGTCCGTAGCAACTTTTCTCGAAGCTTTTCTCTGCAATGGTAAATGATACAAACTTAAAATTTTGTCAGAAGCTTTGTGTAGTCATGCTATAGTATGGGATGCATTTTCAGACCTGTCAGGTTGCTACTTCCTGTTTACCGACTTAGTCAATTTTTCAATATTCTGTGTGTCCGTCACAACTTTCGTAAAGCCTTTCTCTGCAATGGTAAATGATACAAACTTGAAATTTTGTCAGAAGCTTTGTGTAGTCATGCCATATTGTGGGATGCATTTTCAGACCTGTCAGGATGCTACTTGCTGTTTACCGACTTAGTCAATTTTTCATTATTCTGTGTGTCCGTCACAACTTTCGTAAAGCCTTTCTCTGCAATGGTAAATGATACAAACTTGAAATTTTGTCAGAAGCTTTGTATAGTTATGCCATATTGTGGGATGCATTTTCAGACCTGTCAGAATGCTACTTCCTGTTTACTGACTTAGTTTAATTTTCATCATCCCGTCCGTCCCTCACAACTTTCATAAAGCTTTTCTCTGCACTGGTAAATGATACAAACTGGAAATTTAGTCAGAAGCTTTGTGTAGGCAAGCCATATATTGTGGGACACATTTTAAGACTTGTGAGGTACTACATTTTGTTTACCAACTTTGTCAGGTTAGAGACTGGAAGATGAGAGCGGGGTATTACTAGTGAGCATTGGCTCACAGATCCCTTGTTTGTCAAAGACAGACTGTCATTTGAGTATGGCACCTTTCTTGTCACTGAAAACACCCTACGTAATTCAGGATTGTAGGGGTTTGTAGTAATGGGGTAGGCGTCTCTTTGTCTTCATTTAAACTTGGTGACAGTTCATTGGAAGAAAGCAAACCATCATAGCGAATTGGATTCATGGCCTGATGTTTTATTGCAGTGTCAAGGTATGAATTTTTCATAAAATACAATCAAAAGTAATTGGGAAACGTGAATTTCTGTTTGAATTACGAACAATTTCAAAATTGTTTACTGTTTGTTGTCGCAAATAATTTTCATTAGTTGACTTTACATTCAGATTAATGCGCGTCGCTTCGGTTCGCGCATGTCATCTGACGTATTAACCCAATAATTTTTTGATATGTCCCAGTACGTTGATAATGACTTTATCAGTCAGTACACATCAAAGGCAAGAAGCATAAATTACCGATAAATGTAAAATAAGCACGGATATTCCATTGTACTTGGACTTCCTGATTGATGAAACAATGTTATTTTTCTTCAAATTTTGTCGTGTTTGAGCCTTTTTATCATTAAATACTTTCAGAAAAGGCTTCAGATATAGTAAATAAAGACTCATGCAGTTGAAAACTATGAAAATACCGATTTACAGGTACAAAATAACTATGATCATACCGATCTCCACTAGGACTTTGTTGGTTAAGGTCCCATGTACTAGAACTTTTTTCCCTGGATTTTAAGGTCAAAAAAGGGCCTGCGGATTATACACAAATGTGGATAATACATGGCTTTTTACGGTATTCTGTATGCTGTGCATCATAATTTTTTTGTTTGTTATTTAAACTGGTGAGCAGTTCTCATTAACATCTGAGCTCTCTATTGATTAACACTTTGGATTTTCCTGTTTTCACATTTCCTGAACAGTTCAAGAAATATGTTTCTCCTCTCTAGAGAGAATGTTGTTCTCGGCAAATGATTGGATGACATTCAATTATGACATCAAATTTGTTTGCCGTTTTGCTACTTTACCATTGTGACATCATGAAATCAAAGCTCCGATGGAGCTGAAACTCGAAAGCCCTGAAAATCTACACATGACAAAACTTCGTAGTCATCCAAAGAACTGCTGCATACGTCTGTATGTATCAAGTTATTCCTTAATACGGGAAAACAATTGGATTGTGTGATTTCGTATGCATGTCGATTTCATTGCTATAAATTGTCACAGGTAAACAAATGTTATTTTCATCTTTGACAAATTACTGCACAGCAGGCTCGTTGATCCGAGACGCAATATAAAAAACCGAGCAATTTGATAAACATGCATATTGTTTTCAATTTAATATAACAACACCATATTCAACTCAAGAAAATGAAGAAATATAACTTAAATACACAATGTATATGATTTTGAAAGAAACTTGCGCACTATATTTTAGCACTATATTTTATCGGAAGCACGAAGATCATCTTTTAGAGCTGTTAAAAGGCTTGAAGCCTCACATGATTTTTTTTCTTGTCATATTAACATCTCTCCAGCCATTTCATGGCTTTCAAGATAAAAAGGCGACCATGCCTGATGACGTCATACTCAAAGAACACATTTATTTCGGATCATCAGAAAAGGGGGGTCATGTTTTTTGTCCAAAATCTTGAAATCGTTAGAGAAATAAAATCCACAATCGTATCTCTTGAGAAACAACATTTCTACACTCTCGATAGTTAAATGTTCAAATATTTTAAATGCTGTAAGCCTCGCATGTAAAATATTGAAAATTTAACTATCTCTAGTGTAGAAATGTCATTTCTCACTTGATGTTGTTGTGGATTCTATATATCTAAATCCACACAAGATGCAACATTATTCAAGACAAGGAGGTTGGCTCTGTTTTAACTATGCTTGTCAATCTAATTAATCGGTTAATTGTACACCACTACAAGCTCTCTGTTTGTCCCATACCACATGCAAATATGTAATAATTTAAAGTGCTCCAATAAGCACATTATATGCATACCCAGAGTTTTTAGTAAGCTGTACAGGTTTGACAGGCTCCTTAGACTACTAATATATATATATGGACTTTCACATTAAAATAAAATATTGGTTTCTCTTTATAGGTAACTGCATTGAACCACAAGTACTTCCGTACTCATTTAGAAGATTGTCTGTCTCTGGGAAGACCTTTGTTGTTAGAAGATATTGGAGAAGAACTTGATCCAGCATTAGATAATGTCCTGGAGAAAAACTTCATCAAATCTGGAAGTACTTTCAAGGTATGTAGCAGATTTCTTTCTATTTGTAAAGTAATGATAGAAATTGTGATCAGACACTTCTTCTAAAGTCTTTTAGTAAAAAAGGTTATTTAAGACATATTCTGTTTTTTTTTTTTTTGTTTTCATTACAGTCCTGGTATCATTAAACTGTTGCAATAGTTTGAAGACTTTTATGAGAAATCACAACTGATCAAATCAGACAAGTTATAATTGTATCATTTAAGCCACGCTGTTGCTGATGCTACAAGTAAAACTTAACAGGGGGTTAAGAAAAATCATATTTTTAGGTCAAATGGCTATGACCAGGATGAGTTTTTGTTTTCAAATTTGCATCTTGTGTCCTGATAAACTTTTTATGTAAAGTTTTCACCTATGAAACCACAAAGCAATTTATACTCCCTCATACATGTGATAAATATGTCAACTGAAAACTGGAGAACTGAACATTTTTAGCTGGAGATTTGGTCTAAATACTAGAGATTTTTTGTCCACCTTTTTTGAACTATTTCATGTGTTTTCGGATTGTTTATGTGAATAAAGTCATTTGTACATTATATTTATCCCCCGCTTGAAAAGTGGGGAATATATAGTAATGGGGGTGTCCGTTCGTCCTTCCGTCTGTCCGTTACACCTGGAGATACCCATTTCTTATCCGCTACTCCTCCTGAACCAGGGAAAAGATTTCCATGAAACTTTAACACAGTCTTTATGACATAATGTAGATGTGCACTTTTTATTTCAGAATTTGATTTGATTGATTTTTGGGGTTTCCCATACCAAAACATGGACTTAGTCATTATGTTACAAGTGGGTACCCATCTCATATCCGCTACTTCTCCTGAACCACTAAATAGATTTTCATGAAACTTTAACACAGCCTTTATGAGATAATGTAGATGTGCACCTTCTGTTTCAGAATTTGATTTGATTGATTTTTGCTGTTTCCCATAGCAAAACATGGACTTCACCATTATGTTACAAGTGAGTACCCATACCTTATCCACTGCTCCTCCTGAAACACTGAATAGATTTTCATGAAACTTTAACAGTCTTTTTGACATAATATAGATGTGCACCTCCTATTTCAGATTTTGATTTGATTGAATTTTATTTTCTGGAATCAAATGGGATGCAGGGGTTGTTTCTAGTTTCTTTGACCATCCCTTTGTCATAGGCATTTGCGGGAGATTTCACAGAATGATATATGTTGAGTAAAATCAACACACTGCTCCACTTACAAGTTGATTTAACTTTTCTACTTATCTGTGATGTACCAAAATTCCATTTTTCAGTTCTTATATTACATCAAAAAAGGTACTGTGAATTGCAGATTCTTATAGATTTTTGTAAAACTTCATTTCATACATGTGAAGCTCCCGACGGGAGGTCAAAATCTCCCACTTTTTTACCCCTCTTCCGTCCCTCCCGTTTTCTTTTCAGATCTTCCGCTTTTTCAAAGTTTCAACAATGAAAATTTCAAATCGCCATTTTCGTTATTTTTGTTGAGAAAACTCCAATTAATTTTTAAGAATCAATACAGGTGACACAGGTAAACATAATGAGAAGGCTTATTAGGATATGAGTGGTGATTATTACATAACAATTACTGCTATAGTGCTAATTGACAACTTTATAGCCAGGGGTGTATATTTCCACGGGTCAATAAACAACTAACGGCAATCATTACCTTCAGTCACCTGTCAATCTAGCTTTACCTGTATGATTATTAAAATCAAATGTCTTTAAAAGTAGTTTTGCATTACCTGACCTCCCAGTTTTTGTGTATTATACTAAATAGATACAAAGATCACTGTTTTTATGATGATTTTTTTTTTCAATTATTTTTCGAAAATACGCCTTAGTTGTCTCCCCTTTATTTTTTGTCTTCAACTAAACTAATTATTTTGATGTTGAGATTTTATGCTATTTCTGGCAATTCTTTTAGACAACAAAACTTATTTCTCAAATATAAATAAGAATTAATAAGTGTTTTAAGCACCATTTGCTTGAAATTTTACAAAATATTTTCTTTCATAAATACCATAGTTTCACAAATCAAATTATTTAGTAAAAATAAAAGTACATCCACCTGCTATTAATTTTGCAAATAACATGCTGAATGATGTTATAAATAGAAAAAAGAAGGGAAACGGGGAATGTGTCAAAGAGACAACGACCCAAAGGGGAGTAATAACAACTCAAAGCCACCATAAGACCTTCAATGAACGGTGAGAAAACCCCACACCCAACAGCAGGTCGAAGTCGGCCCCTGAACAAAGAGCAATCAAGTCCAGCGAAATAAACATCATCTTAGACTCCTATAGACATAAAGTAAACTAACTAGAAAAAGGACAAGACTCACAAAGGCTTAATAAATTCTTGACTTCGAACAGAACTAAATATACGGACAAAAACATGAAATCACAAGAGACTACTAACAGTTAACTGACATGCCAGCTCCAGACCCATCACCAACTGACAAAGTAAGTTATGTACCCTCAGTATACAGCTTCCACCAAGATCCCTTCCTGTGAGGAGTTTACAATAATGATTTCATGTATATACCGGAATACATAACTCGTGTCCATGCAATACAGATTTTAGAAATTTAGAATGTGTTTAGTTAAATTGCAAAGACCCTATCAAAAAATCAATGTTAATACCAAAGAAGGCCATACGTAATGACTTGATGACAATACCGTAATTATAACCCTTATGAATTAGACGATTTAAAGGTTTTATAAGTTTGTTAGGCGAGTTTAAGTATTTTTTTACTCTTATGTAAAACATTACCGTAACATAAGGGATGTGAAATACCAGCCTTGATTAGATGTTTACAGGTTGCATTGTATTTATGAACTAAGTCTTTGTATCGATGATAAAATTTAGTAAAGGTTTTAACTAGTTTGTGATAACAAAAACCCTGATGTAATAGTTTTTCAGTTATGAAAAGATTCCATTCATTAAACTCGCAAACGTTATTACATACTCGAGCAAATCGAACAAGTTGAGATATGTAAACACCATATGATGGCCCTAATGGAACATCGCCATCCAGAAATGCATAATTAACTATGGGAAAAGAAAAATCATCCCTTTTATCATAAATTTTAGTATCTAATTTAACCTGTTTGATACTCAATGTCAAGAATAATGAATAGATCTAGAACACATTACCCATAAACATTCTGAAAATGTAGTTCAAGCCTCTTGAATTAATTCTACAAATAAATCTCCAACAAGGGCCTATTTAGGGGTGATCAAAGAAAATATAATGCTGCACAAATATCTTAATTCACCAAAACAATTTGAGGAAAACACATGAAATGGTTAAAAATAGGTCGACGAAAAATCTCAAGTTTCAGACCCAATCTCCAGCTGAAAATTTTCAAATCTCCTGTTTTCAGCTGACAAGCTTATCACATGTATGTCATTTCATAGTATTGAAACTGGTATCATTATTGCTTGGTACTTTTATTTCGATAGATAATTTGATTTTTAGTTCGCCTCAACGAAGTTGAGGGGGACTATTGGAGTACTCCCGGCGTCCGCGTCTACGTCTACGTCCGCGTCTGCATTTGGGCATATATCTCTGCAACTATGCATGGTAGGATCATCAAACTTTGTATGCAGGTGCATCTTGGGCTATCTCACAGCCTCCAAGAAAACTGGGTTTCTCTGACCTATATTTTCCGCTTGAACGACTTACATTCAAGTTTAAGTCCGAGTTCAGATCTCAGTCACTATGCATGGTAGGATCATGTAACCTTGCATATGCATGCATCTCTGATGGTAGGTCAGCATCCAGGCAAAATTAGGTCACTTTGACCTATATTTTCCACT
>MJUU01069997.1:78444-120102 GCA_002080025.1 Modiolus philippinarum
ATGCATCTCTGATGGTAGGTCAGCATCCAGGCAAAATTAGGTCACTTTGACCTATATTTTCCACTCGAATGACTAACATTCAAGTTTACGTCTTGAGTTCAGATCTCAGTCACTATACATGGTAGGATCATGTAACCTTGCATATGCATGCATCTCTGATGGAAGGTCAGCATCCAGGCAAAATTAGGTCACTTTGACCTATAATTTACGCTTGATTGATTTACATTCAAGTTTTCGGACGAGTTCAGATCTCAGTCACTATACATGGTAGGATCATGTAATCTTCCATATGCATGCAACTCTGATGGTGTATCAGCATCCAGGCAAAATTAGGACACTTTGACCTATATTTTATGCTTGATTGATTTACATTCAAGTTTTCTGACTAGTTCAGATCTCAGTCACTACACATGGTAGGATCATGTAACCTTGCATATGCATACATCTCTGATGGTTAGTCAGCATCCAGGCAAAATTAGGACACTTGACCTATATTTTATGCGTGATTGATTTACATTCAAGTTTTAGGACGAGTTCAGATCTTAGTCACTATACATGGTACAATCATGTAACCTGGCATATGCATATAACTCTGATGGTAGATCAGCATCCAGACAAAATTAGGTCACTTTGACCTATATTTTCTGCTTGATTGATTTACATCAAAGTTTTTGGACAAGTTCATATCTCAGTCACTTTACATGGTAGGATCATGTAACCTTGCATAGGCATGCATCCCTGATGGTACATCAGCATCCAGGCATAAGTTGGTCACTTTGACTTATGTTTTACGCATGAGTGATTTATGTCCAAGTTTTCAGGAGGATCATGTAACCTTGCTTAGGCATGCAAATGTGATGTCAACATCCAGTCAAGATTTTGTTACTGTGACAAAGTGCCATAACGAGGAGAACTCTGTAATCGTTGATTACCTATGTTTTGTAAATATGGTATGTAAGAAAGAAAAATATTTTGTAAAAGTTCAAGCAAATAATGCTTTAAGCACTAATTAATGCTTATTTTTATTTGAGAAATAAGTTTTGTGGTATGAAGGGACTTCTAAGAATAGCATAAAATCTCGGCATTGCTGAGATTTAATCAGATTAGTTGAAAACAAAATAAATATAAGGGGAGACTACCCAAACATATTTTCGCAAAAAATCATCATATAAACAGTATTCTATGTATAACACAATTTGGGAGGTCTGGCAATGCAAAATTCTGCTATTAAAAACATTTGATTATAAATGATTATACAGGTAAATCTTGATTGACAGGTGACTGAAGGTAATCATTGCCATTTAGTTATTCATTGATCCATTGAAATATACATCCCTGGCTTGATAAGTAATAAATGTATCACCATTTACTTGACAGTTAGCACTATGGCAGTAATTATTATGTAATCATGAACACTCATATCCTAATTAGTCTTTTCATTATTATACCCCCCGCAAACAAAGTTTGGGGGGGTATATAGGAATCACCCTGTCTGTCTGTCTGTCCGTCTGTCCGTCCGTCTGTCCTAACTTCTCGTAAGCACAACTCCTCTTAAACCACTTGAAGGATTTTGATGAAACTTTACACAAAGGAAGGACACTATATGGAGATGTGCATGAAGGAATATAATTATTGTCCGAAACCAGGAAGGAGAGATAATTTGACTTTGACTTTTCATTGATTCCCTATTTATGGGTTACCTCGTAAGTGCAACTCCTCTTAAACCACTTGAAGGATTTTGATGAAACCTTAAACAAAGGAAGGACACTATATGGAGATGTGCATGAAGGAATATAATTATTGTCCAAAACCAGGAAGGGGAGATAATCCGACTTTAACGTTTTGTTGATTCCCTATTTATGGGTTTCCTCGTAAGCGCAACTCCTCTTAAACCACTTGAAGGATTTTTATGAAACTTTACACAAAGGAAGGACACTATATGGAGATGTGCATGAAGAAATATAATTATTGTCCAAAACCAGGAAGGGGAGATAATTAGACTTTGACTTTTCGTTGATTCCCCATGTATGGGTTACCCTCCTAAGCGCAACTCCTCTTTAACCACTTGAAGGAATTCAGTGAAACTTTACACAAAGTAAGAACACTATATGGAGATGTGCATGAAGGAATATAATTATTGTCAGAAACCAGGAAGGGGGATAATTCAACTTTGAGTTTTCATTTATTCCCTATGTATGGGTTACCTCTTACACACAACTCCTCTTAATCCACTTGAAGGATTTTGATGAAACTTTAGACAAAGGAAGAACACTATAGTTAGATGTGTAAAATGTCAAATAGGCTGAAAAAGGTGAATTTTATATTTGTCTGATTTAGACAGAGTGTTTTCATTGGAACCCTTGGGAAAAGTTTTTTCTTGAAGATTATATCATTGCGTCCATACTTGTATTGTGTCCACACTTGTACTGTGTCCGCAACTGTATTGTGTCCACAATACCTTAATTTTGCACTTACCATATTGATTCAGGGTTCAATGAGTGGGGGGTATCTTTGGCTGCCATTCGGCAACAGCTCTTGTTTTTACCTGTGTCATTTGTATTGATTCTTAAGAGTTACTCTTCTAAAAAAAAATAACAGAAATGGGGGGGGGGTTTGAAGAGGGGTCCAAAAGCGATAGATTTTGGCATTCCTGTGGGATGTTCACATGTATGCCCCCTGCCAATAAAGTGGGATATATAGGAATTTACCCTGTCAGTCTCTCTTTGTCCCTACGTCTGTCCACATTTACCTTGCAAACACTTGAAGGATTTTGATGAAACTCTACACAGAGGAAGGACACTAGTATAAACAGATTACATCACAAGATCCTGTTCATAACCATATTTTATCCACTAGTGATAGTTAAATTTGCAAGGCTTGCTGAGCCTTTAAAATTTGTAAATTTATCTATCAAGAGTGTATAAAATATGGTAATAATCAGCATGAAGTGATGTAATCTTTTTCTCAAATGATAAATGAAAGGCACAGAAAATTGTATTTATAGATTTGGCGGAAATAGCACAGGTCTTTTTCAGCATATGTTGAATATGAAAATTTATCGAACCAGTCAGAAACATTTTTAAGATTCTAGCTTACAGGAAAAAAAGATACAATTCATAAAGTCTTATGTTAAGTTTTATATTTTTAGGTCATCTTTATAATAAAATGTAAATTTGTTCTAGGTTAAAGTTGGAGATAAGGAGTGTGATGTGATGGAAGGATTCTATTTATATATGACCACAAAGTTGGCCAATCCTGCCTACACACCAGAGGTAAGTCAGGAGTGTGATGTTATGGAAGGATTCTATTTGTATATGACTACAAAGTTGGCCAATCCAGCTTACACACCAGAGGTAAGTAAGGAGTGTGATGTGATGGAAGCGATCTATTTATATACGACTACAAAGTTGGCCAATCCAGCCTACACACCAGAGGTAAGTAAGGAGTGTGATGTGATAGAAGGATTCTATTTGTATATGACCACAAAGTTGGCCAATCCAGCTTACACACCAGAGGTAAGAAAGGAGTGTGATGTGATGGAAGGATTCTATTTGTATATGACTACAAAGTTGGCCAATCCATCTTACACACCAGAGGTAAGTAAGGAGTGTGATGTGATGGAAGGATTCTATTTGTATATTACTACAAAGTTTGCCAATCCAGCTTACACAACAGAAGTATGTAAGGAGTGTGATGTGATGGAAGGATTCTACAAAGTTGGCCAATCCAGCCTACACACCAGAGGTAAGTAAGGAATGTGATATGATGGAAGGATTCTATTTGTATATTACTACAAAGTTGGCCAATCCAGCCTACACACCGGAGGTAAGTAAGGAGTGTGATGTGATGGAAGGATTCTACTTGTATATGACTACAAAGTTGGTGAATCTAGCTTACACACCAGAGGTAATTAAGGAGTGTGATGTGATGGAAAGATTCTATTTGTATTTGACTACAGAGTTGGCCAATCCAGCTTACACACCAAAGGTAAGTAAGGAGTGTGATATGATGAAAGGTATCTACAAAGTTGGCCAATCCAGCCTACACACCAGAGGTAAGTAAGGAGTGTGATGTGATGGAAGGATTCTATTTGTATACGACTACAAAGCTGGCCAATCCAGCTTACACACCAGAGTTTAGTCAGGAGTGTGATGTGATGGAAGGATTCTATTTGTATATGACTACAAAGGTGGCAAATCCAGCTTACACTCCAGAGGTAAGTCAGGAGTGTGATGTGATGGAAGGATTCTATTTGTATATGACTACAAAGGTGGCCAATCCAGCTTACACACCATTGGTAAGTTAGGAGTGTGATGTGATGGAAGGATTCTATTTGTATATGACTACAAAGTTGGCCAATCCAGCTTACACACCAGAGGTAAGTAAGGAGTGTGATATGATGAAAGGATTCTATTTTTAGCCGAGTTGCGACGAAGTCGAAGTCTGCTTATAATTTGATGAATGGTGTCTGGGCGTCCGGGCGTCTGGGCGTCCGGGCGTCAACTTTTGGTTTCCGCACGATATCTTGAGAACCACATCATGACATGTCATATGTAAATGAAACTTTGCACAGACATGAGTCATGATTAGAGGGAGATCCCTATTGATTTTGGGGTTTGTGTGACAAAGGTCAAGGTCACAAATTCTAAAAATAGAACAAAAATTTGACTTATTCGTTTCCACACAATATCTCCAGAACCACATTACACATCCAAATGAAACTTTGGATAGACATTAGTTATGATTAGAGGAGGAACCCTATCGATTTTGAGGTCTGTGCAACAAAGGTCAAGGTCACAACTTCTAAAAATGTAACAAAAATTAAACAGTTCAATAAAGCCTAAAATCACATGTTCGGTATTATTTGACAACAAAAATTGCTAAAAAAATTTTTTATTGTCATACAAAAGTAGTTTTTATACTGCTAGATCATTTAAATTCATTTTATAGTTCTAATTATGTTCACCAACACACTTTTTTTGGGTGTCAATAACTTAAAAATTAGGTTGAATGAAAAGTCAGAATTAAAAAAAGGGAGGTAATAAAACTAAGGGAGGTAATTAATTTAATATGAAGAAGTACTCAATATAACTAAAAGTTTTTTTTTGCAATGTCCAGTAAAAATTAAATCTTAGATGAAAAAAAACTACATTTGTGTATTCTGATTTTTTGTAAATTATTGATTTCAGCAATACATATTACCTGAAGTATAAGGGGAACCCCTGCTCAAATTTTTTTTGAATGGTGGTCTGAAATGGGTTTTAATGGATAATGGAGCTTTCAGTTGCCATGGAAACTGAACCAGAAGATTGAATCTTAGAAAAACAGTATTCTGCTACATATTTTTCCTTGCAATTTTAGATATTTGTATAAAGGGGAACCCCTGCCAAATCTTTATTTTGAAAGGGGGACTTGGAATATTTTAAAACTAATTTCAGCAATATGTATAACCTGGATTATAAGGGGAACCCCTGCCCAAATTTTTTTTGGATGGTGGTCTGAAATGGGTTGTAATGGATAGTGGAGCTTTTAGTTGCCGTGGAAACCAAACCAGAACACTGAATCTTTCAAAAAAGAATTCTGCTTCACAATTTCAGAAATATGTATAAACTAGATTATAAGGGGAATTTCTGCCATTTTTTTTTTAAGGGGGGGGGCTTGGAATGTTTTGATTTCAGCAATATGTATGTAACCTGGATTATAAGGGGAACCCCTGCCCAATTTTTTTTTTTCAGAGGTGGTCTGAAATAAGTTGCAATGGATAGTGGAGATTTACCAAACAAGAAAACTGAGAAAAAAGGTATTCTGATACACACTTTCAATTTCAGCAATAATAAAATAAAAAACTAGATTTTAAGGGAGAACCCCTGCCCAAAGTTTTTTTTTTTTGGAAAGGAACTTGGAATGTTTTGACTTATAGTCAAGTTAGGACAAAGTCAAACTTCCGCAAAAGTTCCATTATAAATCTCTGATTGAAATAAAAGAATTTAACGGTATATGCTGAATTGCAACTATTTGCCTATCCGATGATATACTTATGAAAATAACAAATGTTCGCAACTCGGCTTTCGCACCTTTGGTGCGTTTTCTGATTTTTATATGACTACAAAGTTGGCCAATCCAGCTTTCACACCCGAGGTAAGTAAGGAATGTTATGTGATGGAAGTATTCTATTTGTATATTACTACAAAGTTGGCCAATCCAGCTTACACACCAGAGGTAAGATAGGGGTGTGATGTGATGGAAGGATTCTATTTGTATATGACTACAAAGTTGGCCAATCCAGCCAACACACCAGAGGTAAGTAAGGGGTGTGATGTGATGGAAGGATTCAGCTTACACACCAGAGGTAAGTCAGGAGTGTGATGTGATGGAAGGATTCTATTTTTATATGACCACAAAGTTGGCCAATCCAGCTTACACACCAGAGGTAAGATAGGAATGTGATGTGATGGAAGGATTCTATTTGTATATGACTACAAAGTTTGCCAATCCAGCTTTCACACCCGAGGTAAGTAAGGAATGTGATGTGATTGAAGTATTCTATTCGTATATGACTACAAAGTTTGTAAATCCAGCTTACACACCAGAGCCAGAGGTAAGTAAGGAGTATGATGTGATGAAAGGATTCTATTTTTATATGACTACAAAGTTGGCCAATCCAGCTTACACACCAGAGGTAAGTAAGGAGTGTGATGTGATGGAAGTATTTTATTTTATATGACTACAAAGTTGGCAAATCCAGCTTTCACACCTGAGGTAAGTAAGGAATGTGATGTGATTAAGTATTCTATTCGTATATGACTACAAAGTTTGTAAATCCAGCTTACACACAAGAGCCAGAGGTAAGTCTGGAGTGTGATGTGATGGAAGGATTCTATTTTTATATGACTACAAAGTTGGCCAATCCAGCTTACACACCAGAGGTAAGATAGGAATGTGATGTGATGGAAGGATTCTATTTGTATATGACTACAAAGTTTGCCAATCCAGCTTTCACACCCGAGGTAAGTAAGGAATGTGATGTGATTGAAGTATTCTATTCGTATATGACTACAAAGTTTGTAAATCCAGCTTACACACCAGAGCCAGAGGTAAGTAAGGAGTATGATGTGATGAAAGGATTCTATTTTTATATGACTACAAAGTTGGCCAATCCAGCTTACACACCAGAGGTAAGGAGTGTGATGTGATGGAAGTATTTTATTTTATATGACTACAAAGTTGGCAAATCCAGCTTTCACACCTGAGGTAAGTAAGGAATGTGATGTGATTAAGTATTCTATTCGTATATGACTACAAAGTTTGTAAATCCAGCTTACACACCAGAGCCAGAGGTAAGTCTGGAGTGTGATGTGATGGAAGGATTCTATTTGTATATGACTACAAATTTGGCCAATCCAGCTTACATACCAGATGTAAATAATTAGTAATTTACCTGATGTTTATTAATAAGGAGGGACGCCCATCCTAATTCTATCTGTTAACACAAGTACAAATGATTAGCAGACAACTGAATGTATAAAACTAATCACAAACTAGAAAACTGGAGAGTTGTATTGACAACACTGCACAGTTATCAAGATATGATTAACAATTTTTTTGAAAATATGTTCATAAGTCTACTGCCACAGAATTTGTCACTTATTTGTTTTCTCCTTCTTCTTGGTGATTTGTTCAAATTCTACCCAGTAGAAAAGAATCACTGGAATTCCAGTGGTATTCCAGTGGAATCCACTGGTATTCCAATGAATAACACTGGAATGATGTTTTTTTTAAATCCAATGGAATTATCACTGGTATATTCTAGTGGATTTTAGAGAAAAATTTTGCGGTAGTTTGTTATACATAGATGCATGATGACACAGCCAGTTTCAACATTTCAGTTGGAAAGTAGGTAATTTACATGAGGAAAGTGTTATTATTGTGTCACCTGCGTTCACGCAGTGGCGACATATAGGGATCACTATCCGTCGTCTTGCGTCGTCGGCGTCACAAAAATTTGTGTCGCATTTTTCTCAGGAACGGTGTATCGGAGCTTTTTGCAATTAGGCATGAAGTGTCAGTATGGGGACCTATACCGTGTAACAGAGTTTTGGATCTCTCGCTTGCCCACTTCCTGTTTGACGGAACTTAGAATTTTTATGCCCCCGTGATGATAAGTCGGGGGGGCATATTGTTTTACCCTTGTCCGTCTGTCCGTCCGTCGGTCCGTCCGAGGGGGGTACATGGTTTGTCCTCGCAACTCCTCCTACAGTTTTTATGCTAGAAAGTTTTTATATTGCAGATCATTTGTACATATATTGAAGATGTGCATGTGAGAAGGATTTTGATTTTAGTGCATTTTTGTCAAAAATATACATTATTGAACTTGGTCATTTTGGTGATTTTTCATAGAGGGTACATAGTTTGTCAGCGCAACTCCTCCTACACTTTTAATGCTAGGAAGTTTTTATTTTGCAGATCATTTGTACCTATATTGAAGATGTGCATGTGGGAAGGATTTTCATTTTGGTTAATTTTTGTCAAAAATATACATTGTTGAACTTAGTCATTTTTTAGTGTATTTGTCATGGAGGGTTCATAGTTTGTCCGCACAACTCCTCCTACAGTTTTGATGCTAGGAAGTTTTTATTTTTCAGATCTTTCGTACCTATATTGAAGATGTGCATGTGGTAAGGATTTTGATTTTGGTACATTTTTGTCAGAAATATACATTGTTGAACTTAGTCATTTTTGGGGTGATTTTGTAATAGAGAGTACATAGTTTGTCCACGCAACTCCTCCTACAGTTTTGATGGTAGGAAGTTTTTATTTTGCAGATCATTTGTACCTATATTGAAGATGTGCATGTGGGAAAGATTTTGATTTTGATGCATTTTCGGGGGGGAAAAAAACACATTGTTGCACTTAGTCATTTATTGGATGAATTATTAATGCAGGGTACACAGATTGTCAGAACAACTCCTCTTAGAGTTTTGAGGCTAGGAAGCTTTAATTTTGCAGTTCATTTATACCTATATTGAAGATGTGCATGTGGTATGTACTTTGATTTGGGTTCATTTTTTTTTTTTCAAAAATATACATTGCTCAACATATAATATTTTGGTGATTTAGTAATAGAGGGTACATACCGGTAGTTAATCTGTGCAACCTAGAATAACGTGTTTAGCGGGGGCATCATATGTGTCTTACAGACACAAATATTACTAGAAAATCCCAATTTGATTCAACCATGGGCGGGGGCATGTCATCCTCTAGTTTGTTATTGCGCAGGTGACACATGTCTTCTCTGGAAGACTTACTACTAAGTTTAGAATTTTTATCATAGGTCATCAGATACTGGACAAAGGAGCTGTGAATCTAGAAATGAGCAAGAATTCTTTAAACTTAAATTGCTCTCATTTCAAGGCACGGCCCATCTGAATTTCATAGGGGCTTATAAATTTACATACTATAGAGTAATTTGCTTAAATACTTTTCAATTTAAACAGGAGGTAATGAAATAATCTTCAAAAGTGTTTTTATCACTTTTACCAGAAAAAAAAAATCATCTATTTCAAAGTTACATGCAATAATTACCTGTACATAAAAAAACATGAACTTTGTTTCATGGAGAAAACTATTTATCTTGAGAGTTCTTTTCAACAGGTCAGTGCAAGAACTTCTATTATTGACTTCACTGTAACTATGAAAGGCTTGGAAGATCAGTTACTGGGGCGTGTCATTCTCACAGAGAAAAATGTAAGTAATATGATAGCTAGTGTAACACATTTGATTTAGCAAGCGTCTGTCATCATTTTAATTTGAGACAAGATGTTTATACTGTAGCAGATTCAATACATTGACTGTTTTTTATGATTATATACCATAAGGAGCCAGTATTTGTATCATGTCATTAAAATTTAAGAATTATATAAGCATTGAAAGTGCCTATATTCTATGAAAATACAGAGATACCTATTACAGTTTTAACTGCAGGGAATGAGTTCTGTCCAATATTACAGTAAGGTGGGTTGATTTTCATGGACCTGCCGCTAGGCGGTCGGGGGCATTAAGGTTTACCCTGATCCGTATGTACATCTGTACGTCCATCTTTTTGGTTTCCGGATGATAACTTGAGTATCCTGCATCAGATCAAAACCAAACTTGGTCACATGCTTACTTATCACCCAAGACAGAACCCTATTGATTTCCAGGTTGGTACCCCCCAGGTCAAGGTCACAGTTACTAAAAATAGACTAAAATTTCAATAAAATTTTGGTTTCCGGATGATAAATTGAGTATACTACATAGGATCAAAACCAAACTTGGTCACATGCTTGTTTATCACCCAATACAGAAGCCTATTGATTTCCGGGATGGTACCCCGAAGGTCAAGGTCACAGTTGCTAAAAATAGACTAAAATTTAAATAAAATTTTGGTTTCCGGATGATAACTTGAGTATACTACATTGGATCAAAACCAAACTTGGTCACATGCTTACTTATCACCGAAGACAGAACCCTATCGATTTCTGGGTTGGTACCCCCAAGGTCAAGGTCACAGTTGCTAAAAATAGACAAAAATTTAAATAAAATTTTGGTTTCCGAATGATTACTTGAGTATTCTGCATCTGATCAAAACCAAACTTGGTCACTTGCTTACTTATCACAATAGACATAATCCCATAGATTTTAGCGTTGATACCCCAAGGTCAAGGTCACAGTTGCTAAAAATAGATTAGTATTACATATAAGACTGTTTCTCAGATTATTTGTTGGAACTACACATTATATCAAAACCAAACCAGTTCCAGTGCCTATTTATCACAGGAGAAAGATCCTTTTTAGCTCACCTGGCTATAGCAAGGGTGAGATTTTGCCATCACTTTTCGTCCGTCGTCCGTCCGGCGTAAACTTTTCATTTAAAGATCTTCTTCTCTGAAACTACTGGGCCTATTGAAACCAAACTTTGCCACAATAGTCCTTAGAAGGTCCCCTTCAAAAAGTTGTTTTTCAGATCTGTGCGATATCCAAGATGGCCGCCAGCGGGGATCATAGTTTTAACATTGGACCCTATGGGAAAAGACATTCAAAGATCTTCTCCTCTGAAACTACTTAGTCAATTAAAACCAAACTTGGCCACAATAGTCCTTAGATGGTCCCCTGCAAAAAAGATGTTTTTCAGATCCGCGTGATATCCAAGATGGCCGCCAGCAGGGCTCATAGTTTAAACATTAGACCCTATGGGAAAATAATTTCAAAGATCTTCTCCTCGGAAACTGCTTGGCCAATTAAAACCAAACTTGGCCACAATAGTCCTTAGATGATCCCCTGCAAAAAAGATGTTTTTCAGATCCGCGCTATATCCAAGATGGCTGCCAGGAGGGATCATAGTTTTAACATTAGACCCTATGGGGAAATACTTTCAAAGATCTTCTCCTCTGAAACTACTACAATAGTCCTTAGATGGTCTCCTTCAAAAAAGGTGTTTTTCAGATCCGCACTATATCCAATATGGCCGCCAGCGGGGATCGTAGATTTAACATTGGACCCTATGGGAAAACACTTTCAAAGATCTTCTCCTCTGAAACTGCTTGGCCAATTGAAACCAAACTTGGCCACAATAGTCCTTAGATGGTCCCCTGCAAAACAGATGTTTTTCAGATCCGCGCTATATCCAAAATGGCTGCCAGCGGGGATCATAGTTTTAACATTGGACCCTATGGGAAAATACATTCAAAGATCTTCTCTGAAACTTTTCAACCAATCGGAACCAAACTTGGCCACAATAGTCTTTAGGTTGCCGCCCTGCAAAAGAGTTGTTTTTCAAGTCTTTGCTTTATGCAAGATGGCTGCCAGCGGGGAACATTTTGACCCATTTGGAAAACATTAAAAGATCTTCTCCTGAAATTACTTGGCCAATAATGAAAACATACTTGGTCACAAAATTTGCCTGGCTTGTCTGCATCGCATTCAAGACGGCCCCTGTGGGGAACATAGTTTAACCTTGAGACCTATCGGAAGCCTATCATAAAGCAATTAAAGGTGTTCTCCTCTGAAAATATTTAGTCAATTGGAACCAAAATTATACTCAATGGTCAAGAAAGGAGACAGTAGAGCTGTGCCCGAATCCAAAATAGCTGCCAGTCTGGAATATAGTTAAACTTAAGATAATATAACATCAATGTCTATTAACAAATTTGAAAATAATGTCCTTAAAACATTGGGATTATTTTAACTGCATATGCCAGCTGTGGCCCAGGTGAGCAATACAGGCTCTTGAGAGCCTCTTGTTTATAATTATTTGATATATATATATATTGTACATAGTTATGCCTTTAATAACTTAAGGGTTTCGATTGCAAGGAGGTGGGGCATCCGTGTCCCATGGACACATTCTTCCATTTTTTTTATCCCCCCGCTTAGCGAAAGCGGGGGATTATGTAATGTAGTCCGTCCGTATGTATGTACGTACGTACGTGCGTTTGTAATGCTCTCCAATAGCTCTGGAACTATAAGAGGTACAAATTTGAAACTGGGCACCATACTAGAGTATGATCAGAAGTAGTGCACTGTGGATTCGGAATTTAGGTCAAACGCCCTAGGGGCAAATTATGGGCGAAAACAAATTTTCGCGATATCCAATAATTGAAGAAATTTCCAAGGCCATTTGGGCTAGAAAGTTGAAACTCTGATATGGACTCACATATTATGTAGCAACTTCACAGAGGGTGTCAGAACTTTGGTATGAACCCTCAGGGCATGGCCTCTAGGGGGTCCAAAAAACGAAAAAATTGATTCTGCTGGAACTCCTCTTACACCTTAAATCGCAGAAACACTGTAATAAGGGTATAAGGAACACTATAAAAGTTATCTGTGCCGAAGGTTTCGGAATTTTGAAATTTGCCCTCAGGGCAGAAAAATGAGCAAAAATGTATTTCGAGATATCCAGTAATAAGCGAAATCTTCTGAAGTATTCATGTTTTGAAGCTGAAACTTTGTATGCAAGTTGGATTATATGCATCTCATTTACTGATGATAGTGGACTTTTGGTATGACCCCTGGGGGCATGCCCTTAAGGGGCCAAAAATGATAAACAATTAGTACTCATCAGAACGACTGGAACTCTATGTATAATTTCGATTTTGTGGTTTATATTTTCATGAGGAATTATTGGAATTGCTCTTTGAATACATTCTAAGCTTTTGGAATTTAGACCCTGGTGCCGAATTTGGTAAATTTCCTGAAAATGTCAAAGACTAATAATTTTTGAAATTAAGTTTTATAATTAAGCAATATATAAATGTCATCAGCTAGTATGAACACTAGGATTTCAAAAATATGATTCTAATTTTGGTAAATTTCCTAAAACTCTCAAAGACCCATTATTTTTGGGAATTTTACCTAGCAACCATATCTTTTTTGATGCCTTTTAGATTTAATAATCATTTTCAATGGTCAGATTGCAAAAAACTTTTATTCTCATTTTGGTAAAGTTTCTGAAACTCTCAAAGACCCATTATTTTTTGGAATTCTACCTAGCAACCATATCTTTTTCAATTATTTAGAGTTATAAGGATGAATTTCAACTGTCAGGTTGCAAGAATCTTTGATTCTAATTTTGGTAGATTTCCTGAAACTCTCAAAGACCAATTACTTTTTGGAATTTTACCTAGCAACCATATCTTTTTTGATGCCTTATAGTTTCAGTGATGATTTTCAATAGTCAAATTGCAAAAATCTTTGATTGTAATTGTGGTAAATTTCCTGAAACTCTCAAAGACCTACTATTTTTTGGAATTCTACCTAGCAACCATATCTTTTTCAATTTCTTACGGTACTGAAGATCATTTTCAATAATCAGAGTGCAAAAGACTGATTCTAATTTTGGTAAATTTTCTGAAACTCTGAAAGACCGATTTCTTTTTGGAATTTTACCGATCAACCATATCTTTTTTGATGCCTTATAGTATCAGTGATCATTTTCCATAGTCAGATTGCAAAAATTTTTGATTCTAAGTTTGGTAAATTTCCTGAAACTTTCAAAGACTCATTATTTTTGGGAATTCTACCTTTCAATTCCTTACAGTAAAAATGATGATTTTCAACAGCCAGGTTGCAAAAATCTTTTATTCTAATTTTGGTGAAGTTCCTGAAACTCTCAAAGACCCATTATTTTTTTAGAATTCTACCTAGCAACCATATCTTTTGGTGTTTTACAGTTACGATGATTAATTTAGTTTCAAAAACACTTGTCTTTTTTTACAAGGGGAGGGGGTCCAAAAATGAGTAGCAGGGGAATCGCAATCTTTGATTGGCTGTTTTTCATTTTTTATGAATTTAAATTTGAAAGGTGTCTCTTATAGAAGAGACATGTGTCACTCTCTGTGGAACACCCATGCACTTTTAATGAAAAGATTTGTTGGCTTGTAGCAGATTTTTCAGTCAAAAGCTTTGTAATAATTTTTATAATTACTTGTAGTTGAACATGCATTCTTTTGGTGTTGTTTTCCAGTTTATGTCAGATTTTCTAATTTTGACCTTTTCTGGATATTGGCATTTTCTGCACTTCCTTCCATGATATCATTGAATATGTTTGTAGGTCAGTCAGCTGACTTCTTGGAGGCTTGCCAATACTAGGAAAAATGTTTTGTAAACTCCTCCCTTATTTCTTCAGAACCTTAGTGTTCCTTCCCTTTTTATTTCCAAAAAAATGCTGCTGCTTTAGCATGCATTGTTTGTTTCATTTGACACTACATCATAAAAATCCCTGTCCCATAATTCCTTTGAACAGTTATCTTATGTACATACAAACATACATATCCTGTCTGGGCCCTAAGGACTTGTGAGGCCGGTCATCTCCCTCCATTGCTTCCTGTCTGTGGCTACCACTATAGCTCTCTGCCAGGTGGTCCACCCATGTTGACTCCTTTCACTCTCACTGTTCTGCGCCAGGTGTTTCTTGGCCTTCCTGTCTTTCTCTTTCCCTCTGGCATCCATGTTAATGCTACTTTCATGTTACTATTGTTGTTTCTTCGTAGAACATAGCCAAGTTATCTGATGTCCTGGAGTATATTTTTTACCCTTGTATGTCTGTTTTGTACATCAGCCTGTTTGTCATCAGTAGTTTCATAATTGTTAACTTTTTTGTATGGGAGCATAAAAAATGTCATTAGCTTAGCACTGAGGGGATAGTGTCTTAAGTAGATATAATAAATATTTATGTTTAATCATTATGTATATAATGATTATAAAATATGTTAGAACCATTGTAGGAATTGGAGGCAGACAGAGCCAAGCTGATGATGGATGTCAATATTAACAAGAGAAAAATGCAGGAACTTGAGGATAACTTGTTGTATAAACTAACAAGTACAAAGGTGAGTCAGTCTAACTGGTTTACAAATGACACTGAAATGTTAGTTGTAGTTCAAACTAAGAAGTAAGAAATGTTGAGGGCTATTCCATTAAATGCATTTACCAGGGTCGGAGGGCAGTTTTCTACTACCCCCACAACCAAGGGTAATGGACAAATATGAGTATAGCAATAAGATAAGAAATGGACAAGAACCCATAAGAATTTTCATTTTCTGCCTTCCGACCCTGGTACATCCTTTTTAATGGAATAGCCCTAAGTAGTAAAGACATAAGTCACTTGAGTTTTGTAATTACACAAAATCCTTTTCTATTTAGAATTCACATAGCAATTGGACAACAATGCTTTTAATTTTTGACGATCATGGACAATTGTCCTGATAGTTATTATTATACCCCATGCAACAAAGTTATTGAGGGTATATAGTTTTTAACTGTCCGTCAGACAGTCGGTCAGTTGGTCCGTCCGTTAGTCCATCATCACTTCTGGGCATATCATTTGTCCGGATAACCCCTCCTACAGTTTTTAAGATATAAAGTTTTTATTTTGCAGGTTGATTACGCATATTTCAAAGATGTGCATACTTCCTGGATTTTGTTTTTTAAAAATTTTTCAGAAAAATGTACATTGTTGAACTTAGTCATTTTTATGCAAAATATTGCTTATAGGGTACATTTTGTACATCGGTTGTCTGGATAACACCTCCTACAGTTTTTAAGATAAGAAGTTTTTATCTTGCAGGCTGATTTTACATATATCAAAGATGTGCATACTACTTTGATTTTGATTTTTGGCAATTTTTTATAAATATACAGATTGTTGAACCTTGTCATTTTTATTCAAAATATTGCTTATTGGGTACATAATTTGACCAGTGTCATATGGAATTTTTAACTCCCCAAAAAATTGACCCCGGATTCAAAATACCTTATGGAAAATTGAACCCAGGATCAAATTACCATATGGTATTTTGACCACGGGATCATTTTTATTGTCCCCAGCCACAACGCCACAGAGGGACATAGTAATGGTCTGCCTCCGCGTGTCAGTGTGTCACGTTTTTTGTGAGCGCAACTCCTCAGAAATCTCTGGTCAGAATTCATTCAAATTTTACAGGATTGTTAGTCATTATTAGTGCAAGATCATATCGCATCGCCATTTTGCTTTGTCAAATTTTGTGGGAGTTATGGGACTTTGATTATTTCCACATCGTTATACAATGGGAAATCTTGTGGATGCAACTCCTCAGAAACGGCTGGTCAGAATTCATTCAAATTTTACAGGATTGTTAGTCACCATTAGTACTAGATCATATATCGCCATTTTGATTCGTCAAATTTTGTTGGAGTTATGAGACTTTGATTATTTCCAGATTGTTATACAATGGCAAATCTTGTGGACGCAACTCCTCAGAAACTGCTAGTCCAAATTCATTCTAATTTTACAGGATTGTTAGTCGCCATATGTACTAGATCATATTGCATCGCCATTTTGATTCGTCAAATATTGTAGGGGTTATTGGACTTTAAATTTTTAACAATGTTATACAATGACAGATCTTGTAGATGCATCTCCTCAAAAACCACTACTCAGATTTCCTTCAAATTTTCCAGGATTATTAGTCTCCATACGACTAGATCATAGAATTTATTGTCCCCCGCCGCAATGCGACAGAGGGACAAAGTAATGGTCTGCATCCATGTGTCTGTGCATCTGTGTGTCACGTTTTTGTGGGCGCAACTCCTCTTACACCACTGGACATATTTTGCTGAAATTTTGTGTGATTGTTTGTCACCAACTGTAGTTGATCATATCATGCGGTCATTTTGATTTGACAAATTTTACAGGAATTATGGGACTTTATTGACTTAATGCATGCTACAGCTTAGGAACACTTTGTGGACACATTCTCTCAAAATCCAAGTAAGGGATTTTGCTGAAATTTTGCTTGGCTGCTTGCCACCTAATGCAGTTGATCATATCCTGTCGCTATTTTGATTCGCAAAATTTTACATGAGTTATGGGACTTTATCAACTTTACTGCAGTGGCGGGGGACATAGCTATGCGTAGCAATCTTGTTCCATTTCATTTTGAACCCCATCATGGAAAATGAAACCCCCTTTATTTCATATTCTCAAAAAGGGGGCTCAAAATACCATGGTTGATGAAATGTTACAAATTTTAGATGGGGTGCAAAATTCCATGATAGGGGGTCAGAATACAATGGCAGGATAGAGAATTAATATCTCAACATACAATTTACATGTTTTTAAAGGGGGTTCAAAATCCCATGGTAGGAGGGGTCAAAATTTTGAACTCCCCATTCAAAGCATGTAAATGTACTTAAAAGACATTAATTTTATATCCTGTCATGGTATTCTGATCCCCTATCATGGAATTTTTAACCCCTATCAAAAAATTGAATGGTTTCATTAGCCATGGTATTTTGACCCCCCTATCATTGTATTTTGAACCCCTCCCTTTAAAACATATAAATGTACATTAAAGACATTGATTTCATATCTTGCCATGGTATTATGACCCCCCCCTTCCATCATGGAATTTTTAACCCCCATCTAAAAATTAGTCATGGTATTTTGAATCCCCTTTCAAAGTATGCAAATGAATCAAAAACATTAATTCAATATAATTCCATGGTATTCTGACCTCCTATCATGGAATTTTGCACCACCATCTGAGAATTATGACATTTTATCAACAATGGCATTTTGACACCCCTACCATGGCATTTTGAACCCCCCTTTCAAAACATGTAAATTGTATGTTAAGATATAAATTTTCTGTCCTGCTATTGTATTTTGACCCCTTGTATTGGAATTTTTAACCCCTATCTAAAAATTGTGAGGTTAGATTGGCCATGGTATTTTGATCCCCTACTATGGTATTTTGAACCCCCCTTTCAAAACATATCAATGTTTGTTAAAGACATTAATTCTATATCTTGCCATGGTATTATGACCCCCTTCCCCAGTCATGGAATTTTGCACCCCCCATCTGAAAATGGTGATGTACCATGGCCCCCTATCATAGTAGTTTGAACCCCCGTTTCATAACATGTCAAATGTATGTAAAAGATATAAATTCATTATCCTGCCCTGGTATATTGACCCACATCATGGAATTTTGAACCCCCTTCTAAAGTATCTATCTGACATCAAATATGTCATTTCAACACAAAATTAAGTGTAAAACACCACTTGGGTTCAATATTCTATGGGGTTCAAAATACCATACGGGGGGGGTTCAATATTCCATTGGTAAAAATTGAGCCCGGGTCAGTTTTCCATGGGGTTAATAATACCATATGACACCGGATAACTCCTACAGTTTTTAGCTCACCTGGCTGAAGCCAGGGTGAGCTTTCGCCATCACTTTGCGTCCGTCTTCTGTCCGTCCGTCCGTCTGGTGTAAACTTTTCATTCAAAGATCTTCTCCTCTGAAATTACTGGGCCAATTGGAACCAAACTTGGCCACAATAGTTCTTGGATGGTCCCCTACAAAAAAGGTGTTTTTCAGGTCCGTGCAATATCCAAGATGGGCGCCAGCGGGAAACATAGTATTAACATTGGACCCTATGGGAAAACACATTCAAAGATCTTCTTCTCTGAAACTACTGAGCCAATTGGCACCAAACTTGGCCACAATAGTCCTTTGTTGGTCCCTTACAAAAATGGTGTTTTTCAGGTCCGTGCTATATCCAAGATGGGCGACAGCGGGAAACATAGTTTTAACATTGACTGTATGGGAAAACACATTCAAAGATCTTCTTCTCTGAAACTATTAAGCCAATTGGCACCAAACTTGGCCACAGTAGTCCTTTGGTGGTCCCTTACAAAAAAGATGTTTTTCAGGTCCGCGCTATATCCAAGATGGCCGCCAGTGGGAAACATAGTTTTAAACATTGGACCTTATGGAATATACATATAATAGGTCCTCTTCTCAGAAACTACTAGTCCAATTAGAACCAAACTAAGTCACAATGGTGCTTAGGTGGTCCCATCCAAAAAATATATCGAGCAGGTCCGTACCTCATCCAAGATTGCCACCATCTGGAACATAGTTTTACATTGGCCTTACTGATTTTAAGGGGAACCCTTTGCCCAAATTTTTGAATTTTTATTTGAATTGTGGTCTGAATATTTTAATTTCAGCAATATGTATTACCTTGATTATAACGGGAACCCCTGCCCAAATTGTTTTTGAATGGTGTTCTGTAATGGGTTGTAATGGATGGTGGATCTTTCAGTTGCCATGGATACCAAACAAGAATACTGTAATTTAAGGGAAAAAAAGTATTCTGCTAAATTTTATGTTTTTTTTTAAATATTGGAAATGACTTTTATGTATATCAGCAATGGTCCAGGTGAGCGATACAGGCTCTTGAGAGCCTCTTGTTAAGATTCAAACTTTATATTTTGGACTTTGATTGTGCATATACCAAAGATGTGCATACTTCTTGGATTTTGATTTTTTATGATTTTTCAGAAAAAAAGAAAACATTAAGATAGGAGGTTTTTATCTTGCAGGCTAATTGTGCATACATCAAAGATGTAAATACTACCGGTACTTCAATTTTGATTTTTGACAATTATTTTTCTGAAAAATACATATTGTTGAGCTTTTTTAGGAAAATATAACTTACAGGATACATCATCTGTCTGGATTAACTCCTCCTACAGTTTCCTGTATATGAATTTATGTTATTTTATATCAGATTTAAATAATCTTTACTGATTGGTGTAGAGGTGATCAGGTGGTATTCATTAATCTATGGTATTTAACCTATCAGTCAATTTCACGATAATTACCGATCCCAATTTTCTGATATTGACCAGTAGCTTTAAGGTAAGAAAGGACAGCTGTCATGTGATTAAACCATATAAATAGCGGGAAAAAATTTAAAATGTTCAGAATGGAATGAAATTTGCCAGGAAGGTTACTGAGCATGTGTAGAAATGAACCTCGTTTTTAAAATCATCAATATGGCGACTGTTACTATGGAAACAGAAAATGACAGGAAATTTTTTAATTGCTCCAAAATGACTGAAATTTGACAGGAAGGTTACTTAGCATGTGTAGATATGAGTTTTGGTCTTTAAAATATCAAAATGGCGACCATTGCCATGGAAACAGCAAAATGGAGGGAAAAATTCAAACTCCTTCGTATATGATGAAAAATGGAAATAATCTTGAAATAAGGTGAGAAAAAGGAAATAATAACAAATTTACACAGTAAAAGTGCTAAAAAGGGGAAAATAACTAATTACAGCATACTGTAAACCAACTTATTTTCGGGGCTACTTTATTTCGCGTTTTGTCCCTCCTGGTGAAGTTTGTGGAGATTAACTTTCATGATTTTCTATTTCTGTTAATGCTTTTATATAAGGATATGAACTATTCGCGACGATTTATTTTCGCAATATTTTCACGCATGAGAAAGTCGCGAAAATAAGTTGGTTTACAGTAATAGGTCATTCCCGTCAAAACGGTTGCCAATTTGAAATACAAACTACTTCCGGTCCCTAATGCACGCTCCTTTATCTCTCTATAGGACTCCTGCGGGGGTCAAGTGTCAAACTATCATACAATATATCACAAAACTTGAATTTGTAAATGAAATTTTTGTATTTATGATTAACAGTAGGCAAGAAAGTATCCACTTCCAGTTTGACATGTGTAACCTACAACTTCCTGTTTTAGTCAAGTGAAGACCTTATACAGTCATATGACTATTTTAGTTTGGTATTTGAGCTGCAAGCACAACCGGTGATATCACTTAAGTTTTTGTTCTAGTGACGGCAAAATTTTTTTAGGGGAGGAGGGCAATGTTGTCAACTTTGAATGCTTGTAGGTCTCTTAAAAGCCTGGTTTGCTATACTGATTTTTTTATATTTTGAAGATATCGTATAAAGGTATACATTTAAGTAAAAAAATTAAATTTAAATTCAGAAGTTTTTCTGAATTTAACTTTTTCTGTCCCTCCAGGGAGCAAAGAGTGATAAAAATTCTTACCTCAATGTACACATAATTTGGAATATAAGCAAAAATAATTGACAGGAGTGGATATATTTTTAGAAATACCTTTAAAACAACAAAGACTTATAATCCAAACACTCTTTTTACAAAAACAATGTACAATTTGTTTTTTATATGATCAAAAGGGGGGTAAATGGGAATTCGGACCATTATTCAGGGGGAGGTAACTTTGACCCCATTTATCTCGGAGAAACGCCTGGAAAGATGGTCCAATATTTATACAAAAGAAAGGGTATATATTCAACAGTAATATATAAAAAAAAATAGCCATTTTGAATTCAGAATTATTTTTGGGGTCAGGTGTCCTCAATAACCTTAATTATGCTTTATGAATTTTATTCATAATAAAGTTGTTTTTTCAACAAACATACTAACTGAAGTGTTTAATGTGACTATAATAAAATTGAAATTTCCAAAACAATGCCTTTTAATATTTGCTAATTTTTTATGCACCTGTTCAAAATAATATATAAATAACCGATCCGCAAAAAGTTTAGATGACTTTTGTATAGAGTACAAGTACAAATTGTTTTGTTTGATTTACAGATGGATTGTTTGACTTCTCCATTGTAAAAAGAAAGATAGGTATAAAAATCTCAAATATTTTATGTGAGTGACTTTAAACAGGGCATGTTTTCAACTGATGAAAAATAAAATGTTAATGTTCTTCAATAAAATAAACACAAAAGTTACTCATATAGAGAGAATTATCACGATATAGACTGCCCTAAGGATAGTGATATGGACTGCCACATGGATAATACCCTCGCCTACGGCTCGGGCATTATCCAGGTGTCAGTCCATATTGCTATCCTTCGGGCAGTCTATATCTTGTTATAATTCTCGCTATATAAGTAACTATTATATAAATATTGCAGGTTGAATGGGATATATATCAAAGATGTGTGTGGTATTGAATTTTGATTTTTTTCAATTTATGAGAAAAATATACACCCTTGTACTTTATCATTTTAATACAAATTAAATTGATTATAAGGTACATCTGATGTTCAGATAACACCTACAGTTCTAGATATGATTATGTTATTTTAAAGGATGATTGTGCATATGTAAGAGATGTGTATACAAAAGTGTTGTGATAATCTTTTTTTTCAGTGTTCAGTAATGCAGGGTTATCTGATATGTGGGGGCTTGGGGTATGTGAGCGTGCTCAAAAAGGTTTTTTAATTTCCTGAAGGTATAGGATTTGGTAACAGTGAATGTTTGCTTCTAGAATGGAAAGGCAAGGTACCGTGCATTCTCTTTATATCACCACCTTTGGGACCAGGGGAAATCTTGACAATAAGTGAGGATGGTGATATATCGTGTTAAGTATGCATCTTTTTGAGAACTGGACCTTGAAAATGGCAATAAGTGAGGGACCACCATCAAAGAGGGACAGTATAACAAGGGTGTTTGTATTTGTGGTATGTGGTTTCGTATGAAAAAAGATTTTTTTTTTTTATGGGAAGGCAATATTTGCTACAATGAAAATAAGGAAAAAAAACTGGTAGTAATAGGTTTCCATGTTACTTTTCTCTACTAGCCAAACCAGATACTGTGAAAGTACTTTTGTTCGTGGACACCAAATTTCGTGGTTTTGATAAATATCACTATTTCGTGGGTTCTTAAATTCGTGGTTTTGAAATCTTTGCATTGAACCTCCAAGGAAAAATACATTTCATTGGGAACTTAATTTCGTGGTTGAAGCGAACCACGAAATCCACGAAAATTTGGAACCCCACGAACAATATTACTTTCACAGTATTAAGATTCATTTACTCATATGCTAAAACTTGAAAAGGTATAAAGTAAATATACATGAAAATCCTAATTTAAAGATGTTATTGTACTAAAGGAATCACAGGTTATACATGTTCAACATTTTGAAGTCACCATCATGAGGCTTTCACCCACAGAAGTGTCTAAAAGACTTTACAAACATTTATATTGTATCGTCCATTTCAAAGGTAGATAATGATATAAGATTCAGGGAAACTACAATAGTATTATATATATTTACATGTATTATTTTAGCTTTTGTCAGGACTGTCAAGGTATGTATTTCAGTGTTATAACCTGTGTATATTAACCATAGACTTCAATCTAACAACTGCCAGCCTTATAGTCTTCACAATTTCAGGAGTTGACACTCACTTAACAACCTCGGTAGTCAAAAGGACTAGAAGACATTTGAATTCACTAATAATCCTATAGTGTATTGGCAGGATCAGAATAATGACCATTTTGTAAAATTTTTTGAAATTTGGCAGCCCAAAGGACTACCAGTTTACAAAATTAAGTAGTCCTTCCTAAAATTTACTATCCTGGGGCTTGAGGACTAGTATTAGTGTCCAACCCTGAATTTCATCCCTTTATTTAAAGCTATATGTCAGTCCATACTGCATGATTTCTTCCCATTTAAAGTACAGCTTGATGTCCATTGTGATTGCACAATTTCATCACTTTTTCTCACTAAAAAGATAAGCCAGTTTCAGTTTTAGGGCTACAAGATATTCTCGTCTTGTAAACAAATCATATTTTGTTGCTATAAATGTGAGATAAATAACCAGACACCTTTGAAAATGTGAGCTTTAGAAATCTCAGACAAGCCTTGTCATAGAAAAATTGAAATCTTACTCTTTGGTGTCTGAAATTTCTTTATGTTTTCCCCAGTGTTACATTTATATAATCTAACACCTTACATCTGTACTAACCCCACAATTTCATCAACTTCTTCATATCTGTCCATATTGCAATTTCATCTCTTTATCTGACAAGTTCATGTCTATCCATATTGCACAATTTCATCTTTTTATCTAACAGCTTTATGTGTATCCGCATTGCACAGCTTCATCTTTTTATCTAACAGCTTTATGTGTATCCACATTGCACAGTTTCATCTTTTTATCTAACAGCTTTATGTGTATCCATATTGCACAGTTTCATCTTTTTATCTAGCAGCTTTATGTGTATCCACATTGCACAGTTTCATCTTTTTATCTAGCAGCTTTATGTATATCCACATTGCACAATTTTATCTTTTTATCTAGCAGATTTATGTGTATCCCCATTGCACAGTTTCATGTCTTTATCTAACAGCTTTGTCTGTCCATATTGTACAGTTTCATGTTTTTATCTAACAGATTTATGTGTATCCACATTGCATAGTTTCATGTCTTTATCTAACAGCTTTGTCTGTCCATATTGTGCAGTTTCATCTTTTTATATAACAGATTTATGTGTATCCACATTGCACAGCTTCTTTTTATCTAGCAGATTTATGTGTATCCACATTGCACAGTTTCATGTCTTTATCTAACAGCTTTATGTGTATCCCCATTGCAAAGTTTCATCTTTTTATCTTGCAGCTTTATGTGTATTCACTTTGCACAGTTTCTTCTTTTTATCTAGCAGAATTATGTGTATCCACATTGCACAGTTTCATGTCTTTATCTAACAGCTTTGTCTGTCCATATTGTGCAGTTTCATCTTTTTATCTAACAGATTTATGTGTATCCAAATTGCACAGTTTCTTCTTTTTATCTAACAGCTTTATGTGTATCCCCATTGCTCAGTTTCATCTTTTTATCTAGCAGCTTTATGTGTATCCACATTGCACAGCTTCTTCTTATCTAGCAGATTTATGTGTATCCACATTGCACAGTTTCATGTCTTTATCTAACAGCTTTATGTGTATCCCCATTGCAAAGTTTCATCTTTTTATCTTGCAGCTTTATGTGTATCCACTTTGCACAGTTTCTTCTTTTTATACCCCAGCCTTAAAAGGTGGGGGTATATAGGATCCCTCTTGTCCGTCCGTCCGTCTTTCCGTCCGTCCATCCTTCACACTTTCGTTTCCGGATGATAACTTGAGTTTGCTTTGAAGGAAAGTTTTAATATTTTGGGATTATGTTTCTATTCATAAAATACAGTCAAGTTAGATTTTGACCGTGATCGGATTTTGCGTTCCAGAGTAATTGCCCTTGACCTAGGCAAAATCTATTGTGTCCAGATGATAACTTGAGTTTGCTTTAAAGGAAAGTATTAATATTTTTGGATTATGTTTCTATTGATAAAATACAGGTTAAGTTTGAATTTGACCATGATCGGATGTTGCGTTCCAGAGTTATTGCCCTTGACTTGGGCAAAATCTGTAAATTTTATGGTTTCCGGATGATAACTTGAGTTTGCTTCAAAGGAAAGTTTTAATATTTCCGGATTATGTTTCTATTGATAAAATACAGGTTAAGTTTGATTTTGACCGTGATCAGATGTTGCGTTCCAGAGTTATTGCCATTGACTTAGGCAAAATCTGTAAATTTTATGGTTTTCAGATGATAACTTGAGTTTTTCTTCAAAGAAAAGTTTTAATATTTTGGGATTATGTTTCTTTTCATAAAATACAGGACAAGTCCAATTTTGGTCGTGATCGGATTTTGCGTTCCAGAGTTATTGCCCTTGACTTAGGCAAAATCTTTAAATTTTATGGTTTCCGGATGATAACTTGAGTTTGCTTTAAAGGAAAGTTTAAATATTTTTGGATTATGTTCCTATTGATAAAATACAGGTTAAGTTTGATTTTGACCGTGAGGGGATGTTGCGTTCCAGAGTTATTGCCCTTGATTTAGGCAAAATCGGTGAATTTTATGGTTTCTGGATGATAACTTGAGTTTGCTTTAGAGGAAAGTTTTAATATTTTGGGATTATGTTTCTATTTATAAAATACGGGTCAAGTTTGATTTTTACTGTGATCAGATTTTGTGTTCCAGAGTTATTGCCCTTGATTTAGGCAAAATCTGTAAATTTTATGGTTTCCGGATGATAACTTGAGTTTGCTTTGAAGGAAAGTTAGGATGCATAACACAGTTTTATCCGCAACGTCGCACAAGTAGCAGCTATTCAAAAATCCCCCCTTTCTAATGCATGTATCTCATGTTTCAACCCATGATATCTATACATCAATGGGAAGCTTAAATGATGAATTTTACAATGAATTAAAGTTCATTTCATATTTCATTTCACTGTAAATAGTGTAGAAACCTGAAATCTATGCACAAAATAGCAATTTTCACCCCAAAATTTGCCAAAATCAAGCTTTTTCATGGAAAAACTGTATAAAGCTGGAAAGAATTCAGCATTTCCTTTTTTCATTCATTTCAAAGGTCTTGATCTCAATTTTTAATTTAGTGCACTTTCAGGGTACCATCACTGTCTTCCAAAAAAGTTAAACTACCTTGAAGTCAAAGTTGAAAATTTCCCACATGTAAATACAGGATGTGTTGACGGTTGTCTCCCTTTAGTCAGTGTGCAAATAAAACAATTTTGAAAATTGTAAATTGATTCAAATTGGGTTCATTTTGAAGAAAAAACTTCAATTGACGACATTCATACGAAAAATTTGTCGATTTTTCATCCATTGTATATAAATAACAGGGTATCCCCTGTCTGTCATGTGACTTACTAGGGGAAACCCATTGTATTATTTACGAAACTGTGTTATGCATCCTTAATATTTTGGGATTATGTTTCTATTCATAAAATACAGTTCAAATTCGATTTTGACTGTGATTGGATTTTGCGTTCCAGAGTTATTGCCCTTGATTTAGGCAAAATCTGTAGATTTTATGGTTTCTGGGTGATAACTTCAGTTTGCTTTGAAGGATAGTTTTGATATTTTGGGATTATGTTTCTATTCATAAAATACAGGTCAAGTTTTATTTTGACCGTGATCTAATTTTACATTCCAGAGTTATTGCCCTTGATTTAGGCAAAATCTGTTAATTTTATGGTTTTTTGGGGACACCTTGAGTTTGTTTTGAAGGAAAATGTTAATATTTCAGGATTATTGCTGCAACTACTAGGATTGCCTATGGGCGAGGGTATCTTTTGTGATCAGCAGATCACCGTTTTCTTGTTATCTAGCAGAATTATGTGTATCCACATTGCACGGTTTCATGTCTTTAACAGCTTTGTCTGTCCATATTGTGCAGTTTCATCTTTTTATCTAACAGCTCTATGTCTGTCCATATTGCACAGTTTCATCTCTTTATCTAACAGCTCTATGTCTATCCACATTGCAAAGTTGAATGTGTTATCTAATAGGTCAGTGTGAGCTGTTGTCTTGACTTGGCCTCCGTCATTTGTGAGCTTTTCACATTTTCAACTTCTTCTCTGGAAAGGCTTAAGCAAATTCAGCCAAATTGTGGAAAGATTGCGCATTTTGTTCCAATCAGACATGAAACATGGCTACCAGCAGCCCAGCATGGAATATAGATTTAACATTGGACCCTATGGATAAATCACATTTTCATTTGCTCTGAAACCACTGAAGCAAATTTAACCAAACTTTACAAGAATGATGTATGGAAGGACCTTTAATAAGATTTTTCATTTCTTGCTGATCTGACAAAAAATATGGCCACCAGCACGGAACATATTTTTAAATTTTGGACCCTATGGGAAAATCACATTTTCATCTTCTCCTCTGAAACCCCTGAAGTAGATTCAACCAAACTTTACTGATACGATGCATGGAAGGTCCTTTACAAAGATTGCTCATTTCCTTGCAATCTGACAAAAAAGATTGCCGCCAGCATAGAACAAAAATTAACATTTTACGCTATATTAAAATTATATTTTCATCTTCTCCTCTTAAACCACAGAAGAAAATTGAACCAAACTTTTCAAGAATGATGTATGGATATTGCTCATTTCGTTTTAATCCTATGAAAAATATAGTTGCCAGCCTAGAACATGGTTTTAACATTGGAGCTTATTAGGAAAACACATTTTCTTGTTTTTCTCTGAAACCACTGAAGCAAATTCAATCAAGCTATTCAGGAATGGTGCATAGGTCCTTCACAATGATTGGTTATTTCATTCAAATCCAGCACCCAGCACAGAACATATTTTAACATTGGACCCTATGAGAAAATCACATATTTTCAAATTCTCCTCAGAAACTACTAAAGCAAATTCAACCAAACTTTACTGGAATGATGTGTCCAAGGTCTTTTACCGAGATTGTTAATTTCATTCTGATCTGACAAAAAACATGGCTGCCAGCATGGAAACATTGTTTAAAACATTTGACCCTATGGGGAAAACATAATTGTGCCCCAGCCATTAAGTTTTATCCTTGTCCTTCTGTCAGTCCGTATGTACGTCAGAAATTTTTCGTCAAAGATTTCTCAGCTTGTGTATGCAGTAATGATTTGATATTTGGTCTGAAGCTTTGGTATGATGAGTTGTACCATGTCTCCCCTTTTTATACCCCGCCACACGAAGTGGCAAGGTATTATGTGATGCCCTCAGTGGTGTGTCCGCCTGTCTGTCCGTCCGTCCATCCGTCCCTCCCTCCATCCATCCCCCCCAAGGTTTGTGACTGATAACTTGTGAACAAAATGACACAAGGTCTTCATACTTGGTGTGCAAGTTGTTTACCACAAAGCTCAGGTCAAGTGCGATTTTGGGTTCAGAGGTCGAAGGGATTCTGGAGTTATGCCCCTTGAAACTTTGAAATTTTGCGAATTTTAGGGTTTCCAACTGATAACTTGTGAACGAAATAACACAAGGTCGGCAAACTTGGTATCTAAGCTGTTTACTACAAAGCTCAGGTCAAGATCGATTTTGGGTTCAGAGGTCCAAGGGGTCTGGAGTTATGCCCCTTGAAACTTTGATATTTTGCGAATTATAGGGTTTCCGACTGATAACTTGTGAACGAAATAACATAAGGTCTCCAAACTTGGTATGTAAGTTGTTTACTACAAAACTCAGATCAAGATCAATTTTGGGTTCAGAGGTCGAAGGGGTTCTGGAGTTATGCCCCTTGAAACTTTGAAATTTTGCAAATTTTAGGGTTTTTGCTCATAAATTGTGAATGAAATAACATACTGCCTTCAAACTTGGTATGTAAATTGTTAACCACAAAACACAGGCCTAGTATAATTTTGGGTTTAGTGGTACACACAGTTCTAGAGTTATGCCCCTTTTTACTTAGAAATTTTGTGAAACGTGGCGGGGTATCATGCACCATTACTATTTTTTTAAGTCAGTGACTCATCTACTTCCTGTTTGCTGATTTCCTGTTTGGCGGACGCATCAGTTTCCAATGGACACATTTTCTTTTATTTTCATTATCAGCTCGGAAGCAAATTTAACAAAACTGTACTCGAATGATGTAGGAAAGGTCCTTTGCAAAGATTCCTCACTTCAGTCCAATTCTACAAAAAACATGGCCACCGGCACAGAACATAGTTTAAAATGGCACCTTATTTGATAAACCTGCTATTAAATGTATTGTCAGGTGGGTGTTACTGGCTCAATGTCTTAGCCTCTACTTTAAATCTGTAAGTAACAGGACATTCTTAAGCTTCATGTAAGTAAAGGAAGGAATCTTGAAAAATTCATTTTGAGAAATATATGTAAGTAAATGGATCTCATTAGCAACCAGAATTAACCATGAAATAAATGTGCCATGAACTTGATACAAAATGCAGATCAGCATGGGTTGGTCAATATTGAAATTTCTTTTACTAAGATATTGATTCACTACTATTTTGACAAGAAAAAAAATGGATATGACTTTTTTCTAAAGGGTGGATGGAAATTTTTTTACTACAACACAATATGCTAGTATATGGCATGCTTTTTGCTAATTTAATCAAAGTGACAGTTTGCATTAAAGGAACAGTTTAGCTCATTGGTTTCACATATAGATTACTGAATTGAACATCTTGCATGATATTATTATGATACTTCTGTCATTTTGCTAAAGAAACCAAATATAATTAGTCAGCAGCTTTTAAAGTTACCCAATGTCAGTATGATTAATGTTCAGCATCTGTGGAACTTATTATTGTAATTTCCCTATGAAAATAGCCAGTAGAATAAGAGATGTTTTTGTGTGTCTAGTTACCATATTACGGAAACATTTAACATGATGTATTAAATAATGGATACAGTAGCAAGTAAATATTATGTTGTTAAGCCCTCAATGACTTAAGCATTTCTCTTCCATAACTGTTGATTTTTATGCCCCGGCATGTCCTGCAAGTCCACTTCACAATTAAGATGGCTGTCACTGTTGAACATAGTAAAATTGGAAGATTTTCTCCTCGGAAGCAACAGAGCCAATTAAATCCAAACTTGCTTACAATGGTCCTCGGATGTTCCCCTTTAAAGTTATGTCTTGCAAGTCACCTCATCAAAGATGGCCACCAGGAGGGAACTTAGTTTAACATTTGACCTTTAGAGAAAAAACACAATTAAAGATATTCTCCTCTGAAATTACAAGGCGAATTGGAACCAAACCTGGTCACAGTAGTTGTTAGTTGGCCCAATTTCAAAAATGTGTCTGGCAAGTCTGCATCACATCCAAGATGGCTGTCAGCTGGAACATAGTTTAACAATGGAGTCTTTTGGAAAGCATAAAAGATCTTCTCCTCTGATACAATAAAGCCAATTGGATCAAAGCTTGTTCACAATAGGCTTTAGATGGTTCTCTTTAAAAAATATGTCCATCAAGCCTGAACCTCGTCCAATATGGCTGCAAGCCTGCAACTTTTTTTACATTGTACTCTACAGGAAAACATATTAAAAAGATCTCATCTGCAGCTACTTTACCAATTGTAACAAAACTTGGTCCCAATATTCTGATAAAAATACGTCTCACACATGAGGATCAGCAGAGAATGTAATTTAACATTAAACCCTATGGGAAAGCATTCAAAGATCTGTTCTCTAACAGAACAAAGCCAATTGCATCCTTACTTGGTCACAATAGTCTTTGGGTGGTCCCTTTCAAAATTGTGTTTTGCAATTCCACAACTTATCCAACATAACCACCAGCAAGGGACTTGATTTAACATTGGACATGGGAAAATGCATTTAAAGATCTGCTCCTCTTAAACTACTAGGCAAATTAGAACCAAACTTCATCATTGAATTAAACTTATTTTATTGCTCAATATATACAGCAATGCGATTGGGCACAAGTTATTACAATGTTATATAAAGCCCTCTCCCTAACTTCATCATATCTGTAGTTGGTCCCCTTTAAAAATTTGTCTGGCAAGTACATCTCATCCAACTGGGAATTTTGTTTATTATTTTACTTTATGGAAAAATGCATTTAAAGGTCTTCACCACAGAAAATACTATTCCAATTAGAACTAAACTTAGTCACAATGGTCCTTAGATGGGCCCTAAAAAAATGACCAGTAAGTCTTCACTCCATCCAAAATGGTTGGAGACCGGATACAGATTTTAACTCTGAAACAAATGACATCAATGTGTATTACCATGGACTGACTATGTTTTGTATAGATTCAGGATTAAATCTGTGTTATGTTTTTATCTAGGGTTCACTTGTAGATGATGAATCTTTGATTGAAGTCTTGTCAACAACAAAAGTAACAGCTGCTGAAGTGAGTGAGAAACTTAGTGTTGCTGCAGAAACGGAAATTAAAATCAATGAGGCCAGAGAAGAATTTAGACCTGGTAATAAGCCTTAGTCTGCAAAGGAAACATTCCTTGAAAAGTTTACACACTGGGAATATTTACTCTTGTCATCACATTAGGAAAAAAGATTGGAATGGAGTAAAACTACAATTACCGGTACTGTACATGTGAAAGTACTATTGTTCGTGGGGTTTTTCGTGCATTTTGTGGTTCGCTAAAACCACGAAATTAAGTTCCCAACAATAAGCATTTTTGTCCATAGTGCTTTAATGCATAAAATTAGAAACCATGAATTTAAGTACCCACAAAAGAATGATTAGTATGAAAACCATGAAAATTGATGTCCACAAATAAAAGTACTTCCACAGTAAATTTCAAATATTCCTAGAAGCTACTATTATATGTTGATATGGATGCATCAAGCTAAAATCAAAAGATAAATCTATCTACAAAACATTTCAGATTTGAGCAGGGGCAGTGGTAACACTCAAACTGAGATAAGTCATGACCTAAATTAGTGTATTTAATCTATGTTCCTGCAGTAGGTTAAGAATTGAAATTTTGCTGTACAAAAACATTTATAAAAAAATAGATAACATTTTTGTGATATACATTTTGTTTCAGTTGCCACCAGAGGTAGCATCTTATATTTCCTGATCTGTGACATGAGTATGGTGAACAGAATGTATCAGATATCTCTTCGACAGTTCTTAGGAATATTTGATATTTCAGTGGCCAGGTATTGTAATGACAGTTCTTAGGAATTTTTTATATTTCCATGGCCAGGTATTGTAATGACAGTTCTTAGAAATTTTTTTTATATTTCAATGGCCAGGTATTGTAATGACAGTTCTTAGGAATTTTTGATATTTCAATGGCCATGGATTGTAATGACAGTTCTTAGGAATTTTTTATATTTCAATGGCCAGGTATTGTAATGACAGTTCTTAGGAATTTTTTTATATTTCCATGGCCAGGCATTGTAATGACAGTTCTTAGGAATTTTTTATATTTCAGTGGCTAGGTATTGTAATGACAGTTCTTAGGAATTTTTTATATTTCCATGGCCAGGTATTGTAATGACAGTTCTTAGGAATTTTTTATATTTCAATGGCCAGGTCTTGTAATGACAGTTCTTAGGAATTTTTTATATTTCCATGGCCAGGCATTGTAATGACAGTTCTAAGGAATTTTTGACATTTCAATGGCCAGGTATTGTAATGACAGTTCTTAGGAATTTTTTATATTTCAGTAACATACTTACTATTTATTCTCAAAAAGTATATATGTGAAAACTATTCAGTAGTGTGCTTGTTTAAGACTGAAATGCAATTAGTTATTGAACTATATATGCAGCAATACATTTTTGTGCTATAAGCAGGAACTATCATCATCTATCAACAAGCTTCACAAAACATTTAAGTTAGAATCCAACCAAATGCTCAGGATATGTTGTCTACCTGGTGTAGATGTGCATCTGAAACATTAAATTTTGAGTGTTCCAATTCTAGTGAAACATTAAATTTTGAGTGTTCCAATTCTAGGGATTAAGCAAGCCAAAATAGCTCATTCTTTAGTTTTGTTTGAAGATCGTGATATGAACTGCAAAGTGTTGATACAGTAAGGATGCTTTGACCTTGAGGTTATTGGCCACCCACATTGATTTCTTTAGGGAATTTTGATGTTAGGAACCTAGTCAAGGTTTAATGTTATTTTGGAATTACCTTTGTTTTTGTGTCGCCTGCTGTAAGCAGAGTGGACACATAGGGATTACTATCTGTCGTCTTACGTCATCGTCCTGCGTCGTCCCGACAGTTTTTGAATCCACAACTCCTTCAAAACCACTTGTCAGATTCCTACCAAACTTTTAGGATATGTTGTTTAACTGATGTAGTTGTGCACCTGCTCTTAGAATTTTGATTTTGCAGATTTTAGAGGTTAACAAGCCAAAATTGCTCATTTGTGAGTCTGTTGGTTTTGAATCCGCAACTCCTTCAAAACTGCTAGTCAGATTCTAACAAAACTTTCAAGATAAGTTGTTCACTGGGTGTAGTTGTGCACCTGATACTTAGAATTTTGATTTTACAGATTTAAGAGGTTCATAGAGCCAAAATTGCTCATTTGTGAGTCTGTCTGTTTTGAATCTGCCACTCCGATTCCAACAAAACTTTCAGGATAGATTGTTCACCTGATATAGTTGTGCACCTTATATATAGAATTTTGATTTTACAGATTTTAGAGGTTCACAGAGCAAAAATTGCTCATTTAATAATCTTGTTTGTTAATCCCCAATTCCATCACAACTATAAGTCAGATTCCAACCAAACTTGCAGGATGTATTGTTCACCTGATGTAGTTGTGCATCTGATACTTAAAATTTTGATTTTGCAGTTTTAGAGGTTCACTGAGCGCGAATAGCTTATTTGTTAATTCTGTTTGTTTATGTGGAACTCCTTCAAAACTGTAAATCATATTCCAACCAGCCTTTCAGAATACATTGATTACTTGATATAGTTGGGCACCCGATATTTAAAAATTTTGATTTTACAGATTTAAGAGGTTAACAGAGCCAAAATAGCTCATTTGTTAATTGGGTTTTTTAATCTTTGACTCCTTCACAACTGTTTGTCAGATTCCAACCTAATTTTCAGTACCTTTGTATATCAGGTCTGGTTATGCACATTATACTTCAGATTTTTTTTTACTGATTCTAGAGGTTTGCCAAGCCACTAAGCTCATATGTTAAATCAGATTGTTAATCTGCAAGTCCTTAAAACTGTAATTCATATTTTGAACAAAATTTACAGAATATGTTTTTCTCCTAATCTACACATGCGCATTATAAGTAAAATTTTGATTTTGCATAATTCAGAGCTTCACTGGAACAAAAATGGCTCTTCTGTAGTGCAGGCGACACAAGTGTTCCATGGAACACCAATCAATTTTTTTGTTTTGTTTTTTTGTTTTTTTTTTTCTTTACTTACTTTTCATTAATTGTACTTTCCGATCAAATCAGTTCTCTAGTTTCCCAAAAAGCTTATAGATTAGTAATTTTCTATGCAGCAGTTCTTTGGATGACTACAAGTTTTTTAGGTGTGTATATTTTCCAGGCTTTCCAATTTCAGCTCCATCAGAATTTTGATTTACTTCTATACTCAATTAAAAGTATTAACATTATTTATTTCTTGCTTACAATCACCAAAATATTTCACATTTTTGGCAGGGCACAATATTCATTGACATATTTTCTTGTTTTTGACATTTTAAATTAATTATTGATGATTAAGAAATAATTCAATAGGTATACATGCCATAAATTATTTCAATTCTAATATGACAGAAAATGGAATTTTCCATCCTGAAGCAACCTAAGGGAAGGAAGATTTCCCATTTCCATTGCTGTCTGTGTCTGTGATGTCACAATACACAATTTGACGTTTTCAAACAGATGCCAGTTCAAAATCCAAATTGAAAGCAAAGCAATACATATTTATGTGTCTTGATGGCTTGATCAAGTTAAAAAATGTTCTCTTTTTGAGATTTCTGTTATCCTCAATATACCATTAAATACTGTCAGAAGGTAGTTTTCCAAAAAAACAAGTGGTCATCAATACTTTCAGGAAATTTAGAAAAACTTTAATCAAATATTTTTGAAATTCTATTGGTGAAAATATTTTTTGTAAGTGAAAAGTTCCAGGCTGCGGGGCACAGCCCCTCCAAAGCTGGATGTCCGTGGTTGTGCAGTATGAATAAATACACAACCCATCTTTCCTATGGGATGTTAACTCAGGTCCATGTGTTGGAAGAAATCCCACGCTTCCTGCACTTAAAAGAACCCTTGTAGCAAGCTCTTTTTTGAGTGGTCCATAGGTGATTAGCTACAAGGCCAAATTCCCCTCCCCTTTTGATTTTTACCCTACTTTTCCAGTGGCAGTCAGAATTTCCCGTCCCATGACCCTTTCCATACCCCAAAGTGATTATTTATTAACAAACTTGTTCTTGTCTTGATATAACTGAAATATTGCTCAGTAGATGTTAAACAGTATTCATTCAATCAATCAATCAATGTAAGTGAAAAACTGATCGCTTGGTAGAATTCAAACAAAAAAATTAAATTAGTAGTTTTTGAGACTCTTGGGAAATTTTTTTAAAAATTCATATTAAGGGAGTATGAGCCTCAGATTTCAGAAGCATTCTATATCCTCGGGTTTTATCCATTCAAACATTGCTAAATTTTTTGCACATGGATCACATTTTCTTGGTCATAAAACACTTTAAAATACATAAATAGACTGTGTATAAAATTTAATCAACTTCCAATTATAATTTCATATATTTGAAGGCCTATAAACATCTTATGCAAATTGAAGGAAAACTCTAGAGAGATCTGTTTCCCGCCAAAATTTTGACGTCTTATATCTCAAAAATTCCTACATGGATTTTCAAAATGTTTTGCTCAAGTTGTTCCATTAGTAGTGCTCTTCAAAACAAAAGGTCAGAATTTTAATTCTAATTACAAAATTTCTGACGATCATACTCCCTTAATTCATTCGTAGTGTTCAGAATTATTAAGGGTATCAAAAAGTTGGCTGGAATAAAAGATTGTGTGACCAAAAATAAAAATTTATTGAGCTTTGACTTTTCAGAAAATTTGCCAGTTTGAAACTAGTCGAAATTGTAAAATAGATCATGTAGCAAAATTAAATCCCTAAAATAAAATTTAGGATAAATTTATTAACCCTTTTCCTGGTGCGCCGGGACTGGTCCGGGATGCACACCTAAGTCAGTTGAGCACCTCCTACAGTTTCTGAAATGTACAGAGATGCAGTTTTTTTGCACTGATATCATAGGAATTGCTATTTTCTACAATATCAAATATCAAAATATAGCAGTTTTGCCAATTTTTGCTGCCTTCACCTCAAAATTATATGCTGGGAACTTCAAAGTTAAAAAAAATTGGCATATTCTGGACAGGTTGGGCTCCATTTTTTTTGGCAACAAAAATGCAACACTTCTTCCCTTATACCCAAAATTGCTTTATAATCATGCTATGATGTCATATCTATCACAGAATGAAAGTTGCAGTCCCTCATGTGCATGCGCATGTCTACTTCCTTGTCTAGATGTCGAAATCGTGAAAATTGCCAATTTCGAGGACCAAGAATAACAAAATCCTTCCAATGAAGCTCTTTATGCCTAAGTATTACTCCTAGGCTACTGGGAATGACACACAAGGTGCAACATCTTAGGAAAATACTTTAGATTTGTGATACATCATCATCGGCTTTCTTGAGCCAGGGAAAAGAGGCCGAAAATTGCGAGAAAAAAAAATGGTACTTTTTACAGTGGTTACCGATATATAAATTTGCAAAGAAATGAAAACCGCTGATAGTTAAATAAATGCTCAGTACAACAAGGGTTACTAAAATAAAATAAATATAGAATTTGCATATGTATGATATCTTTGGGCCTCTTGTTTATCTATTTAAATAAATAATTTGACTATTATCACTATCTACATATTTTACTTGTTGAAGAAAACACTGCAGCTATTATTTGTGGTATTGTCTTGATTATTCTTCTCAGAATAAACTTAATAATTGAACTTTGAACTTCAGATCTGACAAAAGTCCTGTAACAGCCAAAAGAATTGGTAACATCATAGAATACCTATCATTTGAAAGCTTTAGATACACTTGCAGAGGATTGTATGAGGAACACAAATTTCTCTTTGTATTATTGATGACATTTAAGATAGAGCTACAAAATGGTAGAGTCAAACATGAAGAATTCCAGACATTTATCAAAGGTATTTATATTTCCTGTATTTATATGTAGAGAGTCGTATAAAATACAATCTCTCCTCAGGATAAAATATACCAAAAGAACTCCACCCTCATTTTCACCATGTGACTTAAAAGTTGGAATAAATATCCTTCTCATTAAAGATCTTCTCTGAAACCATTTGGCCAATTGAAACCAAACTTGGTCATAGTAGTCATTTGGTGGTCCTTTTGAAAATTATATCTAGCAGGTCTGCACCCCATCCAAGGTAAGGAAGCCAGGTAAGATCATAGTTTAGCATTGGACCCTATGGAAAACACATTCAAAGACCTTTTTCTGAGAAACTATTAGTCCAATTAGAACAAACTTGTTCACAATGGTCCTTCTGAAAAGGTACCGGTATCTGGCATATCTGTACTTCATCTAAGAGAGGAACATGGTTTCATTGGACCTATGGAAAACACATTCAGAGATCTTCTGAAAAGTTTTTAGTCCAATTAAAATCAAACTTATTTACAGTGGTCTGTAGATGTTCCTTTTAAAAAATATCCACCATGTCCATACCTCATCCAAGATGGCTTCCAGTAGGGGACATATTTTAATTTTTGGACCTTATGGAAAATGCATTCAAAGTCCTAAGAAACTACAAGTCCAATTTTAATCAAATTTTATTGCAATGCTACTTAGATGATCCCTCCAGAAAAGGTACACTGCAAGTAAGGTAAGTTACTTACCATTGGATCTCATTGAAAGAATTTTTCTCTGTAACCACTTATCCAATAGGAATCAACTTGATCATAACAGTCCTTGGATGGTCCCCTTAAGAATTTGTGTTAACACTGAACCCTATTTAAAATGCCATTCATATCTCTATGTCAGCCATGGTCCAGGTGAGTGACACAGACTCTGGAGAGCCTTTTTTTTTATATAAATCTAGTTGTCCCAAAGTGCTTTAAGCGTTTCACATTAGTATTTCAAAAAGTGCCTAATCTATATTGTCATCTGTTTCACATTCATTGTAGCCTGTATTAATGAAGTTCAGTTTGAAGCTTAAAAGTTTTTTTGTTACTCATTTGTTAGCCTCAATACAGTGCCCTTGGAATCCACATTTACATCTGTGCCTATTGTTTTCAAAATATATTTTGTATGCAAGTCAACTTATCTGAACAATAAGAAAGTAGTATGGAAATTGCAATAGGTTATTGGATAAAGTCTGAGGATATCTGCAGTAACAGACCATGCTATATCATAAAGTGCTCTTTAAAATCTTGTTTTTAGTCCCCGGATCTTAAATTCAGGGGCATATTGTTTTTGCCCTGTCTGTCTGTCCGTAACTTTAGCCTGGCTCATAACTTTTGAATCAGATGTGATGGGCCCTTCATATTTGATATGTGTAATGATTATGTAAAGCTGAATACTATTATGCAAATTTCACTAAGGTCAGGTAAAAAATTCAAGGTCACAGAGGTCAAAAGGTCAAAATCTAGATTTTACTATAGCATGGTAATTCTACTTGCTAGAGGCTTGATATTGTATATGTATATTTAGGTGAGGTCAAAGGTCAAGATCACTGAGTGCAAATTTGAAAACTTTGACAAAAACTTTGACATTGCCTATATCTTTTTTTCAACCAGTTTTGATAGGACCTTTATATTTGGCCTGCATACTAGTGTCATATGAAACTGAACAACATTGTGCAAATTTCATTAAGGTCAGGCCAAAGGTTATGGTCACAGAGGTCTAAAGGTCAAAATCTAGATTTCGCTTTAGCTCATTAGTTACAAATGCTAGAGGCTTCATATTCAATATGCGAATTTATCTTATAGAGCTTAGTACAAATCCACCAATAAATCAGGGTAAGGTCAAAGGTCAAGGTCTCTGAGTGCAAAATCGAAAACTTTAACATTGCCTTAATCTTTTCAACCAGATTGGATAGGACCTTCATATTTCATATAAAGCTGAATACCATTACACAAATGTCATGAAGGTTAGGTCAAAGTTCATGGTTACAGGGTTGAAAAGGTTAAAATTTAGATTAGATCCTTTATTATACCCCCTCAAACAAAGTTTGCGGGTATATAGGAATCACCCTGTCTGCCTGTCCGTCGTCCGTCTGTCTGTCTGTCTGTCCACACTTCTCGTAAGCGCAACTCCTTTTAAACCGCTTGAAGGATTTTGATGAAACTTTACAAAAAGGAAGGACACTACATGGAGATGTGCATGAAGGAATATAATTATTGTCCAAAACCAGGATGGGTAGATAATTCGAGTTAGACTTTTTGTTGATTCCCTATGTATGGGTTACATTGTAAGCGCAACTCCTCTTAAACCACTTATAGGATTTTGATGAAACTTTACACAAAGGAAGAACACTATATGTAGATGTGCATGAAGGAATATGATTATTGTCAGAAATCAGGAAGGGGTGATAATTTGACTTTGACTTTTTGTTTATTTGCTATGTATGAGTCACCTCGTAAGCACAGCTCCTCTTAAACCACTTGAAGGATTCTGATCAAACTTTACACAAAGGAAAAACACTATATGTAGATGTGTATGAAGGAATATAATTATTTTTGGAAACCAGGAAGGGGAGATAATTTGACTTTGACTTTTTGTTTATTTGCTATGTATGGGTCACCTCGTAAGCACAACTCCTCTTAAACCACTAGAAGGATTCTGATGAAACTTTACACAAAGGAAAAACACTACATGTAGATGTGCATGAAGGAATATAATTATTTTTGGAAACCAGGAAGGGGAGATAATTTGACTTTGACTTTTCGTTGATTCCCTATGTATGGGTTACCTAGTAAGCGCAACTCCTCTTAAATCACTTGAAAGATTTTAATGAAACTTTAGACAAAGGAAGGACACTATATGGAGATTTGCATTAAGGAATGCAAATATTGTATGAAACCAGGAAGGGGAGATAATTTGACTGTGACTTTTGTTGATGTCTTTGCAATGACTTTTTTTCTGAGAAATAATTTTAAGCATAGATATTGTGAAGTCAAGCTATGAGAGATACACACTTTTTAGCACTAAAAGGTCATGTGAGCTATTGCCATCACTTGGCGTCCGTCGTCGTCGTCCGTCCGTCCGTCCGTCCGTCATCCGTTGTTAAAGATCAACTTCTGCAACCACTGGGCCAATTGCAACCAAATTTTGTCACAATAGTCCTTGGGTAGTGTAAATGAAAAATTGTGTCTGACATGTCTGTGCATAATTCAAGATGGCCGCCAGTGGGACCCATTGATTAACATTGGACCCTATGGGAAATTTTAATTATTTTTTTTTCTAGTCTGATTTTGATGCAGTTTTTAGCTCACCTGGCTATAGCCAGGGTGAGCTTTTGCCATCACTTGGCGTCCGTCGTCCGTCGTCCGTCCGTCCGTCCGTCCGTCCGTCCGTCGTAAACTTTTCTTCAAAAATCTTCTCCTCTGAAACTACTGGGCCAAATGAAACCAAACTTGGCCTGGATCATCACCAGGGTATGTAGTTTAAAAAATGTGTTCGGTTAGTCCGAGGACCAAACAACATGGCCGCTGTTACTAAAAATAGAACGTAGGGGTAGATTGCTGTTTTTGGCAAATAACTCAAAAACCGTAGCAGATATCAAAAATCTGACAAGAGGTAAAAATGATCAGAATGACAAGATCTACCCGCCCTGCAATTTTGAAGAAAATCTGATGACCCATGTTGGAGTTATTGCCCCTTTTCCGTAAAATTTTCAAAATTTTGATATTTTTAATTTTTTATTAGGAAAACTATAACAGATAGAAGCCAACTTGAAATTGCAAAAATGTTCAGCATACCAAGATCTATCCCTCTGAAAATTTTGAAGCAAATCTGAATACCCATGTTGAAGTTATTGCCCTTTATTGTCAAATTTTTGCTCTTTTATACATTGTTTGTCTACAATTTCAAAAATCTTCTCCTCTTAAACTGCTGGGCCAATTGTAACCAAACTTGGCCTGAATCATCACCA
>MJUU01069997.1:127186-141510 GCA_002080025.1 Modiolus philippinarum
TTTCTCTCATCATTGAAACGAATGGACGAACTTTGTAAAGACGGTCGTTGCCAGGGGCTAAATTGTTATCAACCAAATGCAAATTTGACAAAATAGCCAAAAATCTATCCTTGGCCATCATTTTTCCAAATAAAGGTGTAGCAATAATGTCATCTTTAGACCAATAAGCATCTAAATCCCCTTTTCTGGTCAAACCCATGGTTATTATCAAAGAGAAAAAGACTTTCATTTCATCCACTGACACCGGCCGCCATTTTTGTAATCGAGATTTTTCTTTCAATTGTTCATTTTCCTTCCGATTTTCAGCATATAAATTTGTTTGTTCAACTATCAGACCCCACATTTCGTTGGCAAACAATAAATTAAAAAAGTCTATGGGTTCGGGGTCCTCTTGAAGTTCAACATTCAGTCCAGGAGTTCCCGAAAATGGGGCACAAATTGGAAAGCAATCTACGTTTTCCCATCCAAAATTTTCGTCAGCTCGGATATTTATGTCTTTATCTGACTGTTCAAAGTCTGTTTCATTTAATATTTCCATGCCCCCAAGTAAATCTTCAGGACCAAAGCCCTCAAAATCGCTTTCATTGTCCGATTCTTCGAAAATACGCAAGATTTCGTCATCACTATCTTCGCGATTTTCATGGCGTCCTGCCATTTTTTTCTGGAATTTTCCAAACATGTCTACGTCAATTTACTGGATAATTTTTTCAATAAACTTTCCTAGGTTACAAGCGCAAACGAGACCTAAACTATATTTACATTCGGAAATCTCGGTCTTTTCCATAGACCAAGTGAAAAGATTGCAATGCAATCGATCAAAATTAAAAGTGTACACAAACGACAAATGTCGCGATTAGCGGTCGGGAACAGAAACGTTGGCGCGGCTTATGTCGCGTTTAGCGTCGTAAGGGTTAATACATGATATTTTTAAAACTCTTTGAAGTAGGAATATCATATTTGGTCCAGTGGTTGTACTAATCAAGTGCTACCTGACGGACATAAAATCATGTGACCTTGACCTCAATTGCACGGTCCATTGACCACGTTAAGTTTCTCTGATTAGATCCATATCTCAATAACTGTAAGTGGTAGGTCAATGATATTTGGTATATTAGGTTGGTCTTGAGTAGTACATGTCAATCTGGCATATGACTTTTATCCTTGACCTCAATTTCACGGTCTAGTGACCACGTTAAGTTTCTCTGATTAAGTCCATTTCTCAATAACTATAAGTGGTAGGTCAATAATATTTAGTATGCAGGTTTGTCTTGGGTAGTATATGTCAGTCTAGCATATGACTTTTGTCCTTTACCTCAATTTCACGGTCTACTGACCATGTTAAGTGTCTCTGTATAAGTACAATATCTCAATAACTATAACTGGTAGGTCAATAATATTTGGTATGTAGGTTGGTCTTGGGTTGTACATGTCAGTCTGGCATATGACTTTTGTCCTTGACCTCAGTTTCACGATCTAGTGACCACGTTAAGTTTCTTTGATGAAGTCCATTTCTCAATAACTTTAAGTGGTATGTCAATAATATTTAGTATGTAGGTTGGTCTTGGGTAGTACATGTTAGTCTGGCATATAACTTTTGTCCTTGACCGCAATTTCATGGTCTAGTGACCACGTTAAAATTCTCTGATTAAGTCCATTTCTCAATAAGTATAAGTGGTGGGTCAATAATATTTAGTATGTAGATGGTCTGGGGTAGAATATGTCAGTCTGGCATATGACTTTTGTCCTTGACCTCAATTTCATAGTCTAGGGACCACATTAAGTTTCTCAGTATGTATTTGTTGTAGGTCAGCAATATTTTGTATATGGGTTGGTCTAGGGTAGTATATAATGGCCTGCTATATGGCTTGTCAGTGAATTAAATTTCATAGTTTAGTGAGAATGTTTAGTTATTGTTTTAAACATCAAATCAGACGGTCGAGACATCTATTAGGGTCTACTCTTGCTTAATATCTTGTAGGATCTTGATGCAGTATTTTTCTGTAGGTTTCTTATAGCACTTTTAACAATTAAAACCATTTCAATAAACAAGACTCCCAAAGGGGCTTCATCTGATTAAGAATAAAGAGGTTGTGTATATATGGTAATAAACAACTTATGAACTATGTAAGATAGATTTTTAATACTTGGCAGGTGTATAGGTCTTGTCAAGAGGAACATAAATATGTAAACAAATTAGGTCAAAGGTCAAGGTCACAGAGGTCAAAAAGGGGTAAAATTGGGTATTTTCATATATTTTACTGTAGAATCTGGGGCATATGTAGTGATTCACAAACACATCTTGTTTTTAACAAATTTTTCAACACATCGTCAAACTTTTATAAGATTGTTGACTGATATCCACATATCACCGAACTTTTACAAGATTGTTGGCTGATTTCCACATATCACCAAACTTTTACAAGATTGTTGGCCGAATTCCAACATCGTCAAACTTTTATAAGATTGTTGGCTGATTTCTACACATCGTCAAACTTTTATAAGGTTGTTGGCTGATCTACATATCGTCAAACTTTTATAAGATTGTTGTCTGATTTCCACATATCACCAAACTTTTATAAGATTGTACACTGATTTCTCCACCCCATGAAACTGTTATAAGATTGTTTATCTCTTTACCTTTATATACCCCGCCACACGAAGTGGCAAGGTATTATGTGATACCCTCAGTCGTGTGCCCATCTGTCCGTCCGTCTGTCTATCTGTCCGTCTAAATTTTTTTTCAAAAATCTTCTCCTCTTAAATCACGGAGCCAATTTTAACCCAATTTTGGCTTGGATCATCACCAGGGTATTTACTGTATATACTCGATTATAAGTCGGAAATTTGGGAGCTAAAATTCATTTCGAGAGAAGGGATCCGACTTATAAGAGTAACCAAGAACCAAGGAGGAAAGTCGAGGACGTAAAATGTCCGGTAGACACATTCAATGATGACCAAATACAGTTTGCCGGTATTCAACAATGATCTGGTTCTATTGACACATTATTTATTACTTTTAATAAAAGAAATAAGCATTTTTTAGTTGTTTTCTTACTAAATTCACTATGTTTTCATTTCAGCATCATGGAGGTACTTTATGTGTATTTACGTTTCACTATTTGTGTACTAAGTTGATTTCACTAATTACCGAAAACCGACAATAACTAACACATTTCTCCTAGGAATGTCATATCGTATCTTATGTGGCATTTCCAATACTGTTTATTATTTTTTTTAACTTTAATTCCATATAAAAGAAATAATTTATATTTTAATACTAATTTTAGACCGGCTGTAAAAATTTTTAATATTGGAAACACGTACTTTTGATCTCATTTCGTTTATCATATCTTTGGGTATTTGGTCGTACGATATAAGTAAACAAACTTCAGTTATTCCCTCTTAATATGATGTCTTGGCTAGAAACGTGAATAAGCTGCTTTAAGCACATGTAAAATGCTTCACACGCAGCATTTATCTCATGTAGAAGACATTCTTTTATTCCAATGTATGCCATTTAATAAGTTATAGCGATTTCATGTTGAAGTTTTGGTACACAACTTGACAACGATCTCCGACCGACTTATAATCATGATCAACGCTAAATACGAAGTTTTTCTTCACGAAAAGACATTCCGACTTATAATCGAACCGACTTATAATCGAAAATATACGGTAGTTTAAAAAATATGTTTAGTTTGAGCAACAAACAACATGGCCACTGTTACTAAAAATAGAATGAAGGGGTAGGTTGCTGTTTTGTTACATAACTCAAAAACTGTTGCAGATATAAAAAATCTGACAGTAAAAAAATCATCAGCATGATGAGATCTACTCGCCCTACAATTTCAACAAAAATCTGATGACCTATTTTAGAGTTATTGCCCTTTTTCCATAAAATTTTCAAAATTTTGATATTTTAATTAAGAAAACTATAATAGATAGAGGTTAAGTTCATATTGCAAAAATGTTCAGCATATCAAGATCCTCCCACATGGCAATTTTGAAGAATTTTCATCCAAACTTAGTCATAAGAGTCCTTGGGTGGTCCCCTTTAAAAAAATTGTCTGGCAAGTCCACACTTCATCCAAGATGGCTGCAATCGGGGAACTTAGTTTAACATTGTGCTCTTTGGGAAAACACATTCAGAAATCTTCTCCTCTGAAACTACTAGGCCAATTGGAACCAAATTGAGTCACAGTAGTCCTTTGGAAATTAATGTCTTTATCACATCCAAGATGGCCACCAGCAGGCTACATAGTTTAACATTGGACCAGATGGAAATTTAAAGCATTCACAAAGATTAATTATTCCTCTGAAACAACAAAGCCAATATTGGATCCAAACTTGGTCACAACAGTGCTTTGGTGGTCCTGTTTAAAAAAATGTCTGGCAAGTCTTCACTTCATCTAAGATGGCCACCAACATGGAACTAAATTTAATATTGTACCCTATCTGGAACCAAATTGAGTCACAATTGTCATTGAGTGGCCCCTTTGAAAAATGTGTCTGCATCAAATCCAAGATGGCCGCCAGTGGGCTAAATAGTGTAACATTGGACCAGATGGGAAAGCATTAACGAAGATTTGTTTGTGATTTTTTGTTCCTACTCAGTTGGTCCCCTTCAAAAAAGGTGACCAGTAAGTCTTCACCATATCCAAATTGGCTAATCAGGAAATATAGTATACATCGGAAGCAATTCACATCAAGGTCTATTAACATACTTGAAAATGGGGTGCATTATTGGACTTGCTATGGACTGGCAATGGCGAAGGTGAGCCATACAGGCTCTTGAGAGCCTTTTGTTCTTGTTATAGATATGTAAGTAGAAATATGCTTTGCCCCTTATATCAAGTTATCAAGTTTGATCAGATTGTTTTAGTAGGAAGCAGCTTATTTTAGTAGGAAGCAGCTTATTTTCAGGAAAGTTGACCAAAAAATTACATTTCATATCTTTCAATCCGAATGATGTCTCACACGAAAAGATGTCAAAAATTGTTCCCAATCAACAACCAAGTCCTTCCCATATATGACTAGGATTTCCAAAATTCTTGATTTCATGTGTAGTGATTAGTGCTTTAATGCATTTTGTAATAATTAACCGTGTAGGTTGCTAGAAATGAGAAAGGTTGGAAATCTTGGTTTGATACTGATGCTCCTGAGGAAGAACAGATGCCTGATGGTTACCATACATCATTAGATAGCTTTAGAAAGCTGATGTTAATCAGGTATAAATACTGATGGTTACCATACATCATTAGATAGCTTTAGAAAGCTGATGTTAATCAGGTATATATACTGATGGTTACCATAATCTTTAGATAACTTTAGAAAGCTGATGTTAATCAGGTATAAATACTGATGGTTATCATGCATCTTTAGATAGCTTTAGAAAGCTGATGTCAATCATGTATAAATACTGACAGTTACCCCAAATCTTTCGATAGCGTTAGAAAGCTGATGTTCATCAAGTATAAATACTGATAGTTACCATACATCTTTAGATAGCTTTAGAAAGCGAATGTCAGTCAGGTATAAATACGGACAGTTACCCTAAATCTTTAGACAGCATTAGAAAGCTGATGTTCATCAAGTATAAATACTGACAGTTACCATACATCTTTATATAGCTTTAGAAGGCTGATGTTAATCAGGTATAAATTCTTATGATTACCAGCTTTAGAAAGTTGATGTCAATCAGGTATAGATACTGACAATAACCCGAAATCTTTAGATAGCTTTAAAAAGCTGATGTCAATCAGGTATAAATACTGACAATTACCCGAAATCTTTAGATAGCTTTAGAAAGCTGATTTTAATCAGTTATAAATACTGACAGTTACCCTACATCTTTACATAGCTTTAAAAAGCTGATGTAAAATTAGGTATAAATACCAATGGTCACCATACATCTTAAGATAACTTTAGAAAGCTGATGTTAATCAAGTATAAATACTGATAGCTAACTTTCATTGTGTCACCTGCGTTCACACAGTGGTGACATAATAGGGATCACTATCTGTCATCGGGGTCCACGTCAGCGTCACCAAAATTTCTGTCACATTCTTCTCAGGAACCATGTATCCGAGCCTTCTGCAATTTGGCATGGAGTATCAGTATGGGGACCTACACCTTGTAACAAAGTTTTGGATCTCTCGCTTGCCCACTTCCTGTTTGATGGAACTAAGAATATTTTAGTGTCTCTAAAATTTCTGTCAAGTTTTTCTCAGGAACCACAGATCCCAGCCTTCTGTAATTCAGTATGGAGTAGCAGTATGGGGACTTATATAATGTAATAAAGTTTTGGATCTCTTGCATGCCCACTTCTTTTTTGGAGTCTTGAAAATTTCTATCAAGTTTTTCTCAGGGATCTGTTGCATGCCCACTTCCTGTTTGATGGAACTTAGAATTTTTTTTTGTGTTATTACGCAGGCGACACATGTCTTCCGTGGAAGACTTACTACTCAGTTGTTAGATAGATTTAGAATGCTGATTTTAATCAGGTATAAATACTGATGGCTACCTTACATCTTTAGATAACTTTAGAAAGCCGATGTTAATCAGGTATACCAGTAAATACTGATGTTAATCAGGTATAAATACTGATTTTAATCAGGTATAAATACTCCATTTTAATCAGGTATAAATACTGACAGTTACCCTACATATACATTATTAAAGTTATTTGAAAGATTTACCACAAATAAAAAATGTTTATACATTTCCTTATGGATAAAACATATTTATCCATAACCTTTATTGATAAAAAGTAAAACATACAGATGAACTTGGTGTATTAGTTTTTAACACTAGCTTGCATATTACCTGCAAAAAATAGACAGATTGAGAAGGGTAAAATAATGTGTGATTTTTTTCACAGAGACATTATAAATATATACCTAGTACACAGAAATCAATATTAATTGAACTTAATAGGAGACATGACATATCAAGTTTTAACAACACACCTCAAAACATTGACTAATATGAATTGTATACAGATCTTGGTGTCCAGACAGAACTGTTCCACAGGCCAGGAAATATATAGCTGATGCCATGGGTTTGAAATATGCTGAAGCAGTAATTCTGAATCTAGAGGAGACCTGGGGAGAGAGTGATAATAGAACTCCACTGGTGTGTTTATTGTCAATGGGATCAGATCCAACCAATCAGATAGAGGCATTGTCAAAGAAACTTCAACTAGGTAAGAATCAAGTAACATGAGCATGTATTATGTGAACTGTTAGTATCTCAAATTTATGAAAAATAAGATTACTATCACTATGACTTCCTGACATTAGAACAGCTCTTTGTGAAAGTTTTCTGACAAATGAAAAGCTCAGCTTTGGGAAATAACATAGGGTTAAATATTGCTTCGGAAACTATTTTCTAAAAATTTCATAGCTGTTACTGCCAATAAATTATTTGATAAACATGTACTGGAATTGAATTTAGGTATACTAGGGAGCACCAATTTTTAACTCACCTGTCTCTGCCAGGGTTAGCTTTGAACATCACTTTGCATCCAGCATGCATTGTCCATCCATCCCTCTCCCATCCATAGGTCTTAGATTTTTTCTTTAAACAATTTCTTCTTGAGAATTTCTGGATGGACTTGAACCAATCTTAGAATGAATGATTCTAACAGGGTGCTGACCAAGTGTTGTGCCGATTCTTCAACTAACTCACTTCATTTAACATTGGGCCCTATGGAGAAATGCATACAAAGATCTTCTGTAGAACCACTGAATGGATTAAAACGAAACATGGGATGAATGATGCTTTTGAGGTGCTTACCAAGTGTTGTTACTTTGATGCTGATCTGTCCTCCAACATGGCCGCCAGCAGCAAAACTAAGTTTAACATTGGACCCTATGGGGAAATGCAAAGGAAGATCTTTTAGAGAACCACTGAATGGATTTAAATCAAACATGGCATGATTAATGCTTATGAGGTGCTGACTAAGTGTTGTTACTTTGGTGCCAATCTGTCATCCAATATGGCTGCAAGTGGCAAAACTTGGTCCAACATTGTACCGTATTGGAAATGCATACGAAGATCTTCTATGGAACTGCTGAATGGATTTAAACCAAACACAGCATGAATGATACTCGTGAGTTGCTTACCAAGTGTTGTTACTTTGATGTTGATCCATCATCTTACATGGCTTTTATTTGTGAACTTAGTTTAACATTGGAACAAATCGGGAAAAGCATGCAAAGATCTTCTAGAGAACTACTGAATGGATTTAAAACAATCATGGCATGAATGATACTTTTGAGTTGCTGACCAAGTGTTGTTATATAAGTGCCGATCCTTCAACCAATATGGTTGCCAGTTGTGTACTTATTTAAACATTGGACCTATGGGAAATGCCTACAAAGATCTTCTAGAGAACTGATGAATGGATTTAAGGGAGTATGAGTGTCAGATTTCAGAAGCATTCAATATCCTCAGGGTTTTATCCATTTAAACAGGGTTAAATTTTTTTGCACATGTATCATATTATCTTGGCCATAGGTCACTTTAAAATGAATAAAATAGACAATGCATAAAATTTGATCAACTTCCAATTTTATTTTCATATATTTTAAGGCATATAAACATCTAATGGAAATAGAAGGAAAACTCTAGTGAGAACTGTTCCCAACCAAAGTTTTGACGTCTTATATCTCAAAAATTTTTACATGGATTTTCAAAATTTTTTGCTCATGTTGTTCTATTAGCAAAGCTCTTCAAAACAACAGGTCAGCGTTTTAATTCTCATTTCAAAATTTCTGACACTCATACTCCCTAAAACCAAACATGGCTTGAATAATGCTTACGAGGTGCTGACCATGTGTTGTTGCTTTGATGCCAATATCTAGTCCAACACGACAGCAAGCTGTGAACTTAATTTAACATTGTATAATATGGGAAATGCATACAAAGATCTTTTAGAGAACCACTGAATGAATTTGAACCAAACTTACCATGAATGATGCTTATTTGGGTGCTAACCAAGTGTTGTTACTTTGGTGCCAATCTGTCATCCAACATGGCTGCCACTGGTGAACTTAGTTTAACATTGGACCCTATTGGAAATGCATAAGATCTTCTTGAGAACCACTGAATAGATTTAATCCAAACATGGCATGAATGAGGTGCTGACCAAGTGTTGTTGTTTAGATGCCGATATTTTGCCCAACATGGCAGCCAGCTGTGAACTTGATTTAACATTGTACCCTATGGGAAAGAATACAAAGATCTTCTAGATAACTGCTGAATGGATTTGAACCAAATTTGGCATGAATGATGCTTATGAGGAGATGACCAAATATAGCTACTTTGGTCACATTAGTCCATGGATGGTCCATTTCAAAGTTTGTGTTTTTATGTTTCTACCTCATCCAAGATGGCTGCTAGAGAGGAACATAGTTGAAAAAAGGACCCTATGGGAAATGCATAAAAAGATTTTCTACTCTGAAACTGAACAAACTATTTCAATGAAATTTTGAATTGAAAGTCCTTGGTTGACCCTCTTCTAAGTTTGTGATTTTTAGGTTAGTAGCTGCCAGGGGAATCATAGATCAACCTAGGATCCTTGAACAATTTTAATTGAATTTTATAATAAAAAAGCCTTTGGGCTTTTGTTTTAAAGTTTCTGGCTTTTATGTCCATACATCATCAAAGATGGCTGTCGGGGGAAATATAGAGCTGCATTGGACCCAGATGAGCAATACAGGCTCTTGAGAGCCTCTTGTTATCATTTTATTTGCTTCCTCTATAAGTTTCTTACATATTTTTTTTTTGTTCAAATAGAAAAGGATTAAAAAAAAACAAAATTTTTAAATATTGCTTAGGGCTATTCCATTAAAAAGGATGTACCAGGGTCAGAAGGCAGAAAATGAAAATTCTTGTGGATTCTTGTCGATTTTATATCTCATTGCTATACTCATATTTGTCCATTATCCTTGGTTGTGGGTGTAGTAGAAAATTGCCTTCCAACTCTGGTACATACATTTTAATGGAAAAGCCCTTACTGTATATTAAAGACCAAACCAACTATTATTTATACGCACAATGCAGCGCATTGTAATTGTTCTGTAAGACGTCTATGACGTCGCATGGTTTGGAAGATCAGCAGAGTGAAATTCACTAACTGCGTTGTTGATGAAAAGTTATGATAATTTTGGAATAAAAGATGTAACCAATAATATAATTTATATCTAAATAAGGTAAACATTATTAAATTCAAATTCAAATTCTTTATTCTCATAAAACATTAAATGTTGGTGACAAACAACTAAACAACATGTATTACAAACATTAAACATCATTTACTTTTTGTATGAAAAGAATTGGCAGTACTCCTGCGAGCCGCTGACCATCCACCAAATATACAAATTATTCGTCATAGAGTCCGTTATTTGAAATAATTTGTAAAATTTTCGACACCTTTATCTCATAAACCAGCGTTGGGTGGCGGAACGAAGGGTAGGCCTGTGCTTTGATTCCCGTTCGAGATGAAAAATTTCATGGACAAAATTTTTCGGCTCTTACACCATTTGCAAGGATGGTCTCGAGGAACAACCTATAGCATGTTAAACACATTTCATATAGTTCGGCAAGGTGCTTATCACTTAAAAATGTAAAATACCCCATGATGGTGGTTCTTTATGGATACCCTCTCACCGACGGTAATGATATAACTGCTGAAAGTGGCATTAACCCCATACCAACCAAAATAATAATAAAAAAGCAAAAACAAACAAAAAAACCATAAAAAATGCAAACCACAATAGTCTTTGACTTCGTATTTGAACAACTGGTTTGGTTTCGATTATGTCCGTATGCAGATATGAAATGTAAAGTAAAAATTTATACAATGGTGCAATAATAATATTGATACCATTGGCACGTGCACAGCATTTTATTTTCGGAAGGGACCTTGGAATTTTTATGGGGATCTTACAATTCTTTATGCCCGCTTTTCTATTATTAGACAGTCATTAGGACATAGGAGAGGAAAGCCTTAGCTGATATAATTATATCCTCCTTATATTTGTTTATTTCATTATGTTTTTGTTTAATACATGTATATGTTTGTATTGCCATAACCCAAATGGGTTCTATGTCTGCAATTTTGAATAAAATATAACATATATTATTACACAAAAGCCCCATTATATTGTGTATCAGATAGGAATATTAGTTGGAATAACTTGTGTGTTATTCCTTTTGCATTTTTAAGCAAAATAAATATGTTTAAATCACCCCGTTACAAATACTACCAGAATGAAGCTGTCACGTGTTTTCAGACTGATGGAAATTGATTCCGAACTGTTTAAGGGACTTTTAAAAATTGTATAATATTTTGTGATTTCTATAAAGCCCTTCAAAATTTAAAAATTTTTTTAAATTATTTTAGAATGTTTGTTATTAAGAATTCATGTTTCGGTCTTGGTTTTCTTGTTTTATTTACATTGATTCATCATATTTTGAAAACAAAAGTTACAGCATGTTTTACGGGTTGCCTATTTCATAGCCAATGCCGTAAAATAGATCAATGATTATTTGAAACAATCTTAGTAACCATAAGAACTAATTTCTAATGCACTTATGTTTGTAACACTAATTTTGATTTGATGGCGTTAGAATTTTTAGGGGGTATAATTCATGATTTACCGTCGGAACCAACAGCAATGTAATGGGCACAGACGCATACCAAACCTGTAATTTAAAAATCGAATCTTAATGTTTGTTTTGGATTTGCATTAGAATGGAGACAACCTGTATTTTAGGATCTTCAGGGGTAAATCTGAGATTTTACTATCACAAACACCCGTTTTCCGGCTCCGATCTTAAAATACAATATGGTTATCCCTTAAATTAACTTTTACTTGGGCTTTCACTGAAAAAGGCGGGGGAGGGAGTCTTTCTTTACAAAAGGTCCAATATTAAAGTCTGGTTCTTTGGATTTTCAATTTTCTAAAATTGGGAGAGCAAACTTTTTTTGCTCAAAATATTTTTGCTTCGTGTGAAGGGAAACAAATCTTTTCATTTTTTAATACGACCGCAAAAAAATTTTTGAGGTCGTATATTGGTATGATACTGGCGGGGGTGTCAATGTCATCGGCGGCATCTGTAGACTCTTTGTTTTGGTTCTAGTTGATCAATCCTTATGAAATTTTAACATAATGTTCCTTGTCACAAAAGGAAGGTTGAGATTGGTTTTGGGTATTGTGGCCCCGCCCGTTTTTTTTTAAAGGGCCAAAAAGGGCCAAATTAGGTGTTTTCATATATTGGGCTGTAGAATACTTATTATTTATCTGATTTTAATTGGGTTTCTTTCAGTGTGATCCTAAAAAAATTTCTAAAGGGGGAAATCTCAAAAATCAATTTTTTTCAGTTTTTGTCCGATTTTGATGCAGTTTTTTTCATTAGATTCCTTAAAAAAATTATTACAGTGCTCAACTATTATATTTTTGGTAATTTGTTTCCTTTTCCAGCTATGAGGGGCAGAACGGGGCCAAAATTGCAAATTTGCAGATTACCTAAAATTTTATTTTTCATTGGATTTTGATGGGATTTTTTTCTTTGAATTCCTCTTGATATAAGCTTTCAGATGTATGCCTACAGATCTTTCGTAGCTCTTAGCGTTTCCGAGCTACAAGGGGTCAAAGGGGCCAAAATTGCAAATTTTCCAAATATATGAAATGGGATTTTTTTCTTTGAATTCCTCTTGATATAAGCTTTCAGTACTATTCAACAGATTTTGCATAGCTCTTACCGTTTCCGAGCTACAAGGGGTCAACATAGATGCCAACCCTTACGGATTCTCCGTAATTTCCACGGATTTGGGGTCAAAACTTTGGTCCAATCGTTACGGATTTTCGATCGCCGCTGTTCAAGTTTGCAAAACGCGGATTTCTTTCGTTTCCGCTCCGAATTGGTTTTCTAAATTACAAAACGGATGTTGCTTTCGGGTTTCTCGGACCTTTTCCGTGTATAGTTTATCTATATAACTGAGAAGTTGAAAGACGCCAACCGTGTTCTCCCAACGGGTCAGCAAAAAGCAGGAGTACGCCGTGATATTCAGTTCTCACCGTCACAACGCAGGCTGATAGACCGTTTTGCTCGGCCGTCAGCCACAAAAAAGTAAACGAAAGGCTGGATTTTCCAAAGAATGGCATCAAATATTTTTAATCGTCCCGAGTGTAAAGATAAGTTCAAATGAATGTCGAACACGACGGTATCGGGTATAAATGTTGAGACAAACGTTTGATGGGTTTTCACTATATACCAGTCTGTCTATCTGTCTTGATCTTATCAGGGCTGCACACCACAAACATAACGAAATATTCTATTGGTCACATCAGATCAATAATGCATGATTTTTGATCGGGTACATGATTTAGATATTCTGTAATTTGCATATTTTGCAACCACTCAGTGATATAGATTCAGTAAATAGAAATATTTTTGATGATTACTGAAGGAAGACCAAAATTACTGAAAATTCAGTTGATGGTTACTGATTGAGGCCAAAAGGGGTTGGCATCTATGGGTCAAAGGGGCCAAAATTGTAATTTTTCGAAATATTTGAAATCCTTATTATTCATAGGATTTCGATCAGATTTTTTTCTTTGGATTCTTCTTGATATAAGCTTTCAGTAGTAAGTCAACAAATTTGGCATAGCTTTTACCGTTTTGGAGCTAAAGGGGCCAAAGGGGTCAAAATTTCAACTGATTCAAGCTCTTTATTGTGTCCATTTAATTACTGTATCAAGCTCTTTACTGTGTCCTCATTCATTTTGAATTACACTTGTTCAAATTTCAGTATTTGACATGCTGCAGTCGTATCATGCTGCGCTCGGTGTGGGCCTTTATTATATGTTGTATCAAAGGACAGAAATGATCAAATCAAGCCTATGAAATGTATATGTCTGACATTATTAGAGCAACATCTTCATAAATAGTAATAATGTACAGTTTACTATATAGAAAGAAATGAGTCAAAAGGGAAAATCCGGAGATAATAACTTTCAAATCCCGATTGATCAAGAAAATATACTACTCCATCCCGAAAGTCCCCAAAAATACAAAGAAAAATTCTGGAATCCTGAAAAGGGGTAGTAAATCCCGAATTCCTATGGAATGAAATACTTGATTACCTCGCTCTTACATCTTGAGTATTCCCATGAAGATTACAGTAAAAAGAATATCCAGGACAAAACAGGAAAATATTTGAAACAAAAAAATAATGCAACACCTCCCTTTTTATGGTATGGCGCTGGCGCTGGCGTCGGCGTCTGTGGACAGCATAACTTTAGTTCTAGTGA
>MJUU01069998.1:0-21604 GCA_002080025.1 Modiolus philippinarum
ACTTCTTGTATATAAATCCTAATTTTACAATGTTTTCTGTTAATTTGTAAACACGGGAACTTCGTAAAAGTTCTGGATATATTATCAATTTAATGGTATATTTAAAAGAAATAGCTGCAAATTTTCAGTTCTTTGTTGAATAAATTACAAATCGTTGAATTTTGTGAAAGAAATTACTTTGTATTTGGACAGATCAGAGTTTTGTACTTGCTGTTTTTTCACGGGCTTATCGAGTTTTGGTATTTTGTGGTCTTTAGGTATCACGTGACTTTTTAAGTTGACAAGACGACAATATGGCGGTTGATGCATCGGGATCTGCTCACAATTAATTCAGTCTTGTGTAGTTATCCAAGACAATTGAACAGTATTACATATATTTATGTGCTAACTAAGATATGAGGAATAAAATATTGAATTTTTATTTTTTTGCGAATTTTCCCTTTAACCATTCCATTTACATCAGGAATTCAAATTCCTTTAGAATATGCAAAATGGATAAAACATATTGTAGTGTACGGAAATATTTTATTGTTTCATAATGAAAATTTAGAATCTTACCACAAACTAATGTAACCAATCAAATAATTCTTAAAAGACCCTTTCCTAAAATAAATATCATGATTAAATTCGAAAATTTGCAAAAGTAATCACAATTTTTAAATTTCTGTATTTCAACCAATTAGAAGCTATGCCGCCCACAACATCACATATTTCTAGGATTTCTTCGAGTCCTCTAATTAAGGGTAGATAATCAGATTATGTTTCAAATTTTATGTGTTAAATTACGCAATTTTCAAAAACAAATATACAGTTCAAGCCACATCCTTTCACAAATTAATGGACTGGAACTAGCTTTGGAAAAATACAAAAAATACACAAAAAGAAATAAGATCTTTAGTGCATGTTTTAATTTCTTCGTGCATTTTTTATTTCTTAGTGTGTATAAAATATACTCAGTATATATTTATATTTCTCAGTGCAATTTTCAATACCTGGTTGTCCAGACAAAGTTTCTCAGTCCATATTTTCAAAAGTCTTGGTATCTTTGTATAATGAAGAAGAGAACCCCGTGACAAAAAATAAAAAACCAAAAAAAAAAAAAAAAAAACATTATATATTAAATTACGGTGTTGCGATGCATTTTATTTTTCAAAGGAAGTAATTACGAAAATAATGCACAGTAATAGAAATTTGGCGAAAAATTATCGGGACATGAGTAGCATATGAAGCAAACCTCTAGCATTGACACATAAAAAACAGGAATGCTACCAGCAAGATTAAAAATAGACCGGCACCCTTACATGAGAAAAAATATCTAGGATCAAATGCCCAAAGGGGATGGTTTACTCTCAAATTTTACTCATACATAGACTCGTCTCAAAGAAAAAAATACCTCACCCCAAAAATACCAAAATATTGAAGTATAACCCATTCATTCATTTATACAGTCATTCATTTTTTATGCTCTGTAATGTGTTTTTATTGACCAAACTTACATTGGTCCGCCTGTGCAATGCTATGTAAGACAAAGACAACCATTCCTAGAAACTGTTACAAAGCTGCCAAAACACTATAAATTAGTGTTGGGTCCATCAAATAATAGGAAAAGTGGAAGCTTGATGCTATATTTCATACAAAAAAGCCATTTCATTTTTATGTGGTCAATATTTTTATCAGAAAACACATGTACCCCATTAAAATACCTGAATCTGAAACACCTAAAAAAATTCCACCATATTATTATGACCCCCTAAAAATACAAACATTATTTGACTCCCAAATATAGCAAAATCTAAAATTTTAACCCCGCAAAATAGTCCAAGCCTATGTATACAAAATTTTTGGGAGTATCCCGCTCCCCCCACCCCACCCCCGCCGATGAAATGTTCCTTCCGAGCCCCTTCCCCCTCCCACAATAAAAATCAAATGGTTGCTTCCTGAATTTTCGTTGCATCTATTGCAAAAAGGCTATGGCGCATTTACCTCCGGCAGATTTCCTTGTGGCAATTTTTTTTTAATATATACTTTCTTCTTTTCTTTTCTTTTAGAAAAAGGCTGCGATCTAATTTATGGTTAAACAAGTCAAAACAGAGTGTAAAATATGACCCTTTGGGTCAGGTGAGCTAAAAAGGAAAAAAGGGCGTTTCCAGAAAAAAAACAAAAACAAAACAATTATTTGCACCGTGCTAAACGTGCGGAACTTTTGGAAATTATTCCAACGGTCGTTGCACGGCTAAAATGAAAGACTAGTTGCTAATATTGTCAGTCCTTTCAGACTGATTCATAAAAACAAATTTCCATTTAATAACATTTCTTTTTTACTATATTACTGGAAGTAACAAGATATGGTATTCTTTGCAAACAACTGAAATATCCTAAAGGGTCATGTGCCATCATCATAACGGGTCCGTTGCAAAAACGTGTCATGTTCATTTTGTTTTACATTCTAATATGGCATCCTGTATTAGCTTTGTAAATAGAGTCATGTTATAATACCAATATAACACTCTTAGCACATGCGCAAAAGATGCATAGTTTCTGTTGTATATTTTGAATCTATTTTTCATTTTAACTGTCAAAATCTACCATCCACCAACAAATTTTTAATTAAATTTGTTTCCGAAATTCATTATGGAATTTTTTTTCTATTTGAAAAGGCAATGTTCGGGACAAACTTTAATTTTCCTACTTGTGACGTCACAAATAAAATCGTTAAGTCCGGTTCGTCAGCAGCGTTGGTTGGAAAGTTTGAATGGAGATTAAAAGGACTTGAGGCATTTTCTACAGTTAAAATAGCAATTAAATCAAACAAAAGTAAGTTTTTATTGTATTTGTGGAAAGTTTTTTGTCAGCAAGTTTGTTTATCAAAATCAAAATGTTACGGAACCATTAGATAGTCGCTGCTCATTTCGGGTATAAAATGGGTGAAATTTCCATATTAGAATCGAAATAAATCATACCCACCAATACTATATTGTCATTATAACATGGGCTTTCGTTGTTTTTGCATATTTTACCCCTCGCTAACGCTCGGGATAAAATATTTGCAAAAACAACCCAAGCCTATGTTATAATGACAATATAGTATGGCGGCCATGTTTTATTTCTTAAGTACAAATAAATTAACGAAACGGTAAAAGAATAACTTCGTGATATATTTTAACACTATATGGCTGCATCTTGAGAAGAATGGTACTTATAAAGACAAAAAACTATGTTTTATCAAGCATCATGGTAAATATGCAAACCAATGTGTCGTACATATCAGTCAATATAATAAATTTCTATGAAGAATAATTTCACTGGTTGTAATAAACAACAAGTTAAATTATCATTACATCCCGTGGTAACAAATTGATGCTAAAATGTTTTCTTTAAAATCTATAATCTGAAGATTTATCAAGGACGACCTGATAATTTTACTACAGAAATCAGGAAGTCGCCGTTGCAAGAATCAAAAAGGGTTCGTTTCTCCCTGAAGGGTCCGTAACGACTAGCCACCGTATGTAACGTCATGTAAAATTCAACGTACATGCACAAAAATTATAAATTGCCACTGTACGCAGCACGGAAATGGTGTACAGAATATGTACCGGACGTGAACTTGGTTAACGGTCTGGGTTAATTCAAATATAAAGGCCCAGCCCATTGTTAAATTTTCAATAACCATATACCTACCATGAATTATTTCTTAAACATTAATCTTAGTTCAAAAAATACATACATAGTTTAAATATGGTGAAAACGATTTTTCTACTTGGTAAATGAATGTTTTTTTTATGTCAAATTATTTTGTTACAATAACAAGAAATGACGTTTTTACGCGATAAGTTTTGGTATTTCAAAGATATATTGTTCATCAATAAATAACACGCTTAAAAAAGATATTTTTGGAATGTGCAATTTTTATACTTTCTTCATGCTGCAATAATTAGTCTGGTGTACAATGTCTCTAATTATATGTAAAAAGTACAATGGTTTTGTTATGCGCGTGTTTTTCTAGGAAAAATCCGAAGTCGATGACGACGCGCACATTGAAGAATAATAGGATCTTGCATTAGGTTAGATTAAAGATCGGAATGAGTGGGAGAGTATTTTTTTCTCGAGTTGAGCGTAGCGAAAAGAGAGAAAAAGACGTATAATTTTTTACGCGAGTGAAAGATATCCTGCTGGACTGGGTTGCACAAACGTCAATTAAGGTTAATTGACGTTTAAATTTTAAGTGTAAATTAAATCTTTAACAAATCCAACCAAATTAATTTACACTTAAAATTTAAACGTCAATTAACTTTAATTGACGTTTGTGCAACCCAGTCCAGGTCTTTAATTTTGATCGAATTTTAGTTCCTTTTCTTCCTTAAAATACGAAAAGAAACGCCTACAAACCTATACCGTGTGAACAACGTCGTCGCCTGTACCTCACATTGTGATGCCAGGTGTCATGGTTTAGTCATGGTAACGATTGTTTTATCAAAAAATGAACACATTCGAGTTGTAATGTACCCATGTAAGATGAGGTGGCATGCATCGATCTTACACGGGACATCTTACATTGTAAAGAACACTTTACAGAAGAACATTGAATCTGTCGTACAATAAGTTTAATTCGTGGTAATCCTTTCGTTTTTAACAAAACATCCCCTGTCATACGCAGACAAAATACGGATAAATAAAGATTTAAACCTGGATACAGAAAAGAAAACAAATCTTATTACTAGAATTATTAAAATAAAAAACTGTAAATGTGAGGTATGTTCACATACATAAAGGAAGTTCGACAGACACTGGCTGGGGTAATACAAACGTGTAAATTTGCACCCTTTTCAATTACCGCTTTTTACGTCAATTTTTATGACTTGACTACGGTACATTCATTGATTCAACTTTGTGCACGGCGTCTAAGGAGCATCTTGCGCATGCGCAGCTCTGTCCTTAGCTTATTTTGGCCCTCCATTTAGGTCATATGTTCTCTATCAGTTTTTAAAAATCTTTGAGTTTATGGTCTTCCAAAATTTTAATTTTATCTGCACTGAAAAGACATAAATTTTCGAAATGGTCATATGCAGTCTAAGCACAGTTTACAATAAGTTCGGTATTTAGTTATAGTTGCCTTGCTGTATTCATGTCTCCAATTTCAGTAAACTCTTTTTACAGAGACAGGGTTAAAACAAACATAAATCGATTGGTACGAACCCTCTCTCAAATTTCCGGGAAAGCAGTGTTTTAACGTTTTATGCTACAAATGTATATCAGTCATTCTCAAAATTATGTCCCACTTCCACAGCAGAAATGTGAAAAAAAATTATTTTTCAAAAATATAAAATAATGATTTTTTCGGGAAGTATTGTCATTTTGGAGTCTATCCATAAAATTTCCTCCACACATCTCTTTGGATTATTTTTATACAGCAATTTTAGAAGAATCACTAAAATCCATGGTAACGGATGTTAAACAGACTTCCAGTAATACAATTACGTGATTTTGAACATAGATACCCTGAAATATCATTAGAAAATGTAATGATATATTGACTCCAAGCATATATAGCAAACAAAAAATTTGTTTACATTGTCGGACAATTTTTTCTGTGCAAAATCGCTATACAAAATCATAATAAAAAATGTTCAAAAATACATCAATATTTTATGATCTTTAATTTATTTATTTTTACAATAAATCGACGCTGTCGCTGTGTTTCTTGGTTTTTTCAAACTTTAAATGACTTTAGTGTTCGAAAATCTTGTAAACTTTAAACCTCAGCATGTTTGTATGATAATGGCAATTTGAAATAGACCGAAATCTCATTGTAACGGATGTTAACCATTGCAAATGGAAAAGCCTCTTAAATGAATCAAATCTCCTTAAGTGACCATTTCTCAATGGAAGACTGTCTCTCGGATTACGATCACATGGTTCTGGGAAAAGTGTCATCATTTACTGTTTGGCAATCCTGCTTCTGTGAACGTTTATCATTTCACTAAAGATATTCCTACATGATCAAATTCATCATATATATTTTGTGTGAACATGTGTCTCTGGCTAAATAGAGCACTGAAGATAAAGGAGATCAAAAATGAGTATTAATTCATTGATTGTTTTTCTGTTTTACGACGGAACGTAAACACATGAATAATTCAAAGTCACCAATGCTCATAAAATGTTGGTAACGGAGGTTAATTTCTACAAACGTCGATTATCTTCTGTAATCGAGTTTCAATTCTATCGGGCACAGTAGGCCTCTGCCATTTTAGATATTATTTTAATTATTCCTTTATTTTTTGCGATTGTTCATGTATATTGTTCACCGTGCCTAACTGTTTAATAGAAAATAATTTGTCTCCTCCTTTTAACAGAAGGCATAAAAATGTCCCCCTTTGAACATCTTTTCGTTAGATATTGCATCAAAAGACGTTCAAATGAATATCGTATAATTTTAACAATTGTATACTAGTAATACAAATCATTTTCAATGTTAGAATTCATATAAATTCACGAAACTATGAAAAATTCTTACAAAATAATTTTTCGTTACAGTTTTAACATCCGTTACTTTTTGGCCATAATTAATAGTTTGTGTTTCGTTCGTTTTCTGTCCAATAAACGTTCTCTTTTCAACTTGTGANCAAATGCCTAAATTGAGATTCGTGAAAAGCAGGTTTTTTTATTTTGTGTCCAGTAATTTGGTCACGCTTGTTAATGGTAACGGACGTTAATGACCCTCCCAATATGTTGACTGCTGACTGGACAGAAACTCCGACATGTAACTGATTCTTGCATTTCTCTAATACATCTGTATGTGCCATTAAGATATACTGCAAACAAACTCCCTTAACATGTTACATGACTGACAAACCTTGGTCACGGATGTTAATTTCTTATTGGCGACAAGTTTCAAAACGACAAATGAAAGTTCATATGGAAAAGAGTCGGGTATCGATGCAAGCATTTCTATTCCAGTTGAACATAAGATGTCCTCAACATACATTTTTCTCCATTTTTCCTGAATTATCACCAAGTTATAACTTGTTTGTGTGCATTGCTTTCTCGGTAACGCTTGTTAATACAAAATTAGCGACAGCTTGAATAGTAAATTTTCAAAGTTTTATACTTTAAGGTGTCTGTTTCTAGTTGCATACACTGAAAAACAAAGAGGCTTTCGTCGTAAAAGTTAGTTGTAAAATATCAAAAACCCGGTTGTAATAATTACGACGTCAACCTCAAAAAATAAATTGTGCTAGCGACATGGAATTTTAGTTAAAATTTGGTTGTTTAAATCCAGCTTGTGCAAAAATTGTTGATAGTGTCATTCTACTGTTGGTTAATTTGTTTTCTTCAGATGTGTGACAAAACAAAATAACGTATTGTTTATAAAAGAAAAGTAATTTTTACAATTTTTTTAACCAAGGACAGTCATATTACGATGTGGGTCACAATTTTGAGAATCACTGATATAACCCTTCCTTTGAACATAGTTTACTTTGAAAAGTTGTCTATGTGCGTTGCTTATTCCTCTGTCTGGCATTTTCATGCATCAAGGAAAAACCAAAAAATATTTTTCAGACTGAATTGCTTTTAGGCAGTAAGTTTTTATTCTGCTTTTCTTTAATAGAACAAAAAACTTGTATAATCTAGGTATATCAATTAACGCCAGATGGCAGCACACTCAAAGTGGGAAAAACTAAAAATTTGTGGCCAAAGGAACATAACTCCAGTCAGAATCAAAAGACCACGCGCAAAAACTACAAAAAATTACATTTTTAACAGTAAAGCCAAAAAATTCCATAGGTCCGATTGTAATGAAATTTGCACTGCAGATGTGTGAAGTATAAATCTTCCATATGCTAGATGGGTTTTAGTGGGTTCCCAAGTTAACATACTGAAAATTCGGTTTTATAGAAAATTACTATCATATAAAATATTTAAAAATCTGGCATTTTTTATATCCAAATGTTAAATAAACAAACATTGTGCAGAAAGAATGTTTACATTCCCAAATTAAATATTTAACCTATATCAAACATTCAATTACATTATTTCACAATAAAATATCAATTCAAACAAAAGGCCACAGATTTTTGACCGGAGAGTTATCTAACCTGATTCTTTACTGATATGCCTATATAATCTGTAAATGCTATCTTTACGCAAACTAAAAAGTAACCTTGCATCACTTCTAAAAACCATTACACACACACTTAAACACATACAAAAAATAAATTCTAAAAAGGTTGAATAAAGGTAGTCCTTAAGTAGTATTTTTCACCACGAGTTCACATTCTGATTGGTGATCGCAATCGGTTGAAAATACTTCTATTGGACCAGTGTAATTGTAAAGATTTCAATTACAGGAAAGGCTGCGATCCATTTGTAAAATAAAAACTACTGAATTAAAATTTAAAGCAGCAAAATTTTTACCGTTGTCGTCGCTCTCGAAGACATGCCTTCCGAACGATTCCAGGTCCGGATAAGTATCTATGATGTCACCTCAAAGTGACTTACATGTACTTACGGCTTTTATTATGTCAAAACAACGGCAGTAGAATACCGAAGGAACAAAGAAAACGATTACATAAAATTTCTAGAGACAAGGTAAAAGTAGAAGACGGAAGACCAAAGACACTATACAACACCCGTCACACTGTCAGTGGGTGAATCCAGCGTAAAGTCAGAATTGATAATGTCAAATCCGGGAAGACGTGAATCTAGCTGAAAATGTTCGTTTTTCATTTGTGACAACGACATTTCATATCTTTTTGAGTGTCGTGGTGACAAGTGTAGAATTTCTAAAGGAACGAAAGTAACAAAGGCCGAATATATCCCTCACTCAGGAGTATTTGTGACACTGTTTTTTCTCTTTCCACAAAGTCACTGTATGAACTACAAGCTCATAAATGATAAGTAAACGGTAACCACTACTTTTATTGATCTTTGGTGCCTACACCAAGATTGTAGAATTCATCGTTGTAGAGTGTTTGATCTCCTTCTGTCATTCTTCATGACAACAAATGAAATATTTATCTATATTTTTACCCATTTAAAATTTTGATAACTTGTCATTTCTTAGTCGCTTTTCAAATAACCAAACCAGATTTAAGGTGGTTGCATATAGATTTTTAAAACTCGTCGCAAAAAAGAGTTAGTAACGTACAGGAATAACAAAAATAAATGAAACAAACGAAATGGACAATCTAATAGATAAATATAATATAGATAAATTTCAATGAAAAAGAACTGGTCATAACTAGCCATAAGTTGTATAATGTGACACTACCATCTTCTTTATTATCTGCATTCTGTTCGTATATTCCTTAGGAGTGCATTCAAAGTTTTGAAACAATAACATTATCAAAATTCAAACCACTCGAAAAAACTAAGACTTCATTCCGTGTATGGCACTCGGTATATGTCATTGGTACTGGATTTGGCTTTCTATTTCGATATTTTTTTAAATGAGTACTTCTTTTTGGACTACTCTTAAATAATGGCTTTCCATATTATTTGATTTTAATGCTGCTGATGAGAGGTAACTCCTTGAAACACGTGTACAGCATAAAGAAATTTACTGTTTTTTATGCAACTTCGGTATTTTTTTGTATAATGATGAAATTGACGCTTCATCTGTTTCAGAATAAGAAACAAAAAGAGACAAGTCCATAAAGTGACTTTGCAAACAAAATAAGCAATATGAAATTTTTAATAGGTTATTCATCAAGAGCTTATATGTAATGCAATTGAAACGCCTCAAGTTTTTCATGTAAATCAATTGTTTAATATCCCTTGGAGTCTTATTCTAACACCATTTGTAATTGTAGGCAATAGGTACAAGAGTGTTTGGATAGGAGCGAAAAAGAACAAGTGGATATGGGATAGTGATCAAACACAGATGAACTATACCATGCGGGATGCAGGAGAACCAAGCAGTAAGCCTAACATGGAATACTGTGCAAGTATGCGATTAGGAAGCTGGAACGATTAACGTTGTAATAAGCATCTATGATTTATATGCGAACAATAGACTGTAATTTTGACTTTTGTAAGAGATACATAAAACGGCAAACTTGTGTATATGTATACCCTCTCAATCCAAGAAAATATACTAGATCATGCACGACTTGCACAATCCAAAACATAAACAGTGAAAGGCGTAAAATAAGGGCCTCAATACCAGTAAGGAAGATTAAAACTGGATTCTTTGTCTGTTGAAAAAATAGATGTCGACGAACTTCCTAACAGAAAGTAGCAATAAACTAAAGTGTACCACATCGTTCGCTACATAAGGTTCGAAGTAGATTTTATTTACAAAAAGCCCAACATTGTACCAGGATCGCTACAAAATAGATTAGACATTATTCATCCCTTGCTCATCATTGATTAGTCATTTATAAGTCTCCATGTCGGCTAAATGTATTGATTTTTTTTGTGTAGTAAAAGAAAAACCTCGGTAACAAACAGTTATTCTAAAGTCCCGTATTTTATTGTATATATATTACTGTCTGTGTAAGACACGTCTTTAGTTCTAAAAAGATGATAAGGCGAAATATTTCCAGTAACATATACAAAATATTTTGTCTTCTTGTATTGCAGTTGGTTGTGGTTTTCACTTTTTTAAGTTAATTTTTGGAAAATGAAAAGAACTGCAGTTCGAACATGAAATAAAAAGTAATTTGTATGAATTTCATTTGAAATACAGAAAATTTCAGAAATAGTTAAACAATCAATCTCAAAAGTCAACATTTTATTCAAATGAAACTTGGCATATAGAGTTGCGACTTGGTTTGTACATCCCTATATCATTTAGATTTTTAAAAATAGTGTATATTAGTCCATGGGCTAGAATAACCCCCGTGCACCCCCCACTTCCCAACCCCACCTATTTTTGTCAGTCTGCATACACCTTCTCTTCAAAATAAAACGTGTTAACACGAGGATAACCTGCACGCACTGGTGGAATAGGGCCCATTTTTAGACCCACCTACCGAAAGTTTTTTGTTCAAGTTTTTCTTTCAGGTGCTGCAAAATGTTGACAAAATGCTTCCTAGTTATAAGAACGATGCATCAAATGATTGCTTATTGTATAAGCTTTACAAAGAACCCACAATTTCTATGCTTAATACGTTCCATAGCGCCATTAAACGTACCCCTACCCCTATGAAATATTGAGGAAAATTTAGATATTTTCATTGAAATTGCGTACGTTTGATGGTCTGAAGAAGCCGAAGTGCATCTGAAAATTGTCTTTAGTTTTTCAATCTATTTTTTTGAATATAAAACATGTTAACATAATAATAACATATTTTCAATGACCAAAGTTTTATTTTTAGATAGACCAAATAAATTGACCTTTGAATATTTCCGATTTTGACAAAAATTGATCATTCTTTTGCCAAATATTACTTTTTAGTAAGCAAATATCATCTAAAGTAGGTATCAAATGAAAGCTTATGTATGTGCTTTACAACTTTTACAAATAATGGCCATTCTTATGTAGTATCAACATCATACATCAATAAAACTTACCCCTACCCCAACAAATTTACTGTAAAATTGTTTATTCTATAATATATAAATACTAATGGTAAAGTTGCATTGACATTAAAATGAATAAAAAAGGATATTCACTCGATAGAAAGGATATTCACTCCATGAAAAGGATATTCACCGCGGGAAACGTCACGTGCGACATATTTTTGGAAAAAGGGAAATCCCGTATTTATATCGTCCAATCGCATTGCTATGTAACATTGTCGCATGACAACGTCATCGGCATCACTAAAAACAGAATTGCTTCATCTAAAGAAAAGAAGATCAGCGAAAATGGTGCAAATATGCAAAGAGGAAGACGCTTAAAATACGAAACAAGTCAGCGTAACACTGGTAAAGCCGTTCACACAATATTTGGGGAAAAAATCTCCCGACGGATGTCGACAACACATAGCGCAGAATCGTCGCACATTACACAGGTGCAAGGAGTGAAAAGGAAGAACACAAGCATTCATTTAAAAGACAGAAATCATCGATTATTTAGGATAAAAAATTTATTCTTTAAATAAAGTCTTTAAGGAACGTTCGCTTGTTACATTAAAATGTCAATTCCCTCCCTTCTTCACATTCTCCCACCAGTGACGAACAATGGAAAAAAGCCGATACTCAGTGTTAGCTAGAATCTGTAAATTTCTGACAGTAAAGATAATAATAATGTTATATTTTTTGTTTTACTTATTCTCAAAATATTTTTTGAAAAGTATATATTTCATTTATTTTATGCAATGTCCAAAGCCTCATTAATTCGACACCCATAGAAAATTTCTAGGTGTATAGTATAATACATAATAAAAAGAATTATTATGTATTTATCGGATAATAGAATAAAACAGTTACTGTCTTTAGTTTCGGTAAATGTGCAGTGTTATTGACTTTTGGGAAAACAGATATTCACCTCGCCATGCGGCTCGATGAATATCTGTTTCCCCAAAAGTCAATAACACTGCACATTTACCTCAACAAAAGACAGTAACTGTATACAATTTTTTGTCTATGTTAGCATAAAAATAACCAGAACACGCAAAATCTGTCTTGTTTTTGACAATATTTCATAAATTATTCCATGATTTCGTATTTTAACAGCCATTTGTTGACTTAAACGCAATATTTTGCCTGAAATTGATGAAAAATGGGAATTTTCAACATTTCAGATTTGCCCAATTTTCACGGTTAAATCGTTATATATGCCAAATCTGGAGGATATATCTGCAGATATGCCAATTAATTGTTCTAAGCAATACATTAGTTGTCTGAAAACATTGTTAAGAAAAACAAGAAGTGTTTGATGTGACTCAAAATACCAAAAATCTTACCCCTACCCCAACAAATTTTCCTTAAAATTGTCAATTTTTTGTCTATGTTCGCAAAAAGTTAACTTAAACATGCAAAATGTGCGTTGAATATGACAACATTGCATTAATTACATCACGATTTGGTAATTTAACAGCCATTTGTTGACTTAAACTTAACATTGTGCCCGAAATTGATGAAAAATGGGATTTTTCAACATTTTAGATTTGGCCAAAGTTCAATGTTTACCCGTTATATATGGCAAATCTGGATGATATATCTGCAAATATGCCAATTAATTGCTCTTAGCAATGCACGAGTTGTCTTAAAACAGTGATTAGAATATCAAGGGGTGTTTAATGTGATTCTGTATAAAGAGAATCTCACCCCTACCAAAACAAATTTTCCCTAAAATTGTCAATTTTTTGCCCAAGTTTGCATAAAAATAACTAGAACGGTCAAAATGTGTGTTATATATGACAATATTGCATGAATTACACCATGATTTGGTAATTTAACAGCCATTTGGTGACTTCAGGGCATATCCAACAGTTTCTTGTATATTGTCAGTATATTGTCATTTTTACAATTTTTGGATATTTTGTGAAACAAGTACCGAGGATTCCAAAAATGACAAGAAAATAATGGGTCATCGATCTTGTTTCCATGGAAATCGAGGTTAAAAATTGGTCATTTTTGCATTTTTTAAAGAAAACTCAAGTTCTAGTTTGAAAAATAATGGACAAAATATTTTCAATCTAATCGATACCAAAGTGACAGAAAAACAAAGACAAGGTTTTAAAGATTTACAGAAAAAATAATTTTATATGAGAAAGTATTTCTATTCCTATAAATCAATGAATATGTAGCCCTTGTAACGGTAAAGGTGGCATAAAATGTCCCCATTACGAATTCAAGTTTACAATATTTTACAGACTTCTCATATTGTCGATTTTATGAAATTTTGATATCATGTATTTCTAACAATATGCTACTTAAAAATCTCAAAAACCACATGGGTCACCGAGTTCGTTTCCGAGTAAATCATTAAAATATGCAACGTTTAACAAATCTCCCATCGGTAACACCCACAAAGTCCGCCAAACATGAAGGTACAAATTACCTTTCCCACAGAAACAATGGGAATTGCTTTGTGACGTCACATTTATCAACGTCATATTCCCGGAAAACATTGCCTTCTTTTGTGTTTGCTATTATCTCCCCCTGAAACTATTGGATATGCCCTTAAACTTAACATTGTGCCCGAAATTGATGAAAAATGGGATTTTTCAACATTCTAGATTTTTCCAAAGTTCACTGTTAACCCTTTATATATGGCAAATCAGGAGGATTCATCTGCAGATATGCCATTTAATTGCTCTAAGCAATGCATGAGTTGTCTTAAAACAGTGATAAGAATATCAAGGGGTGTTTAATGTGACTCTGAATATAGAGAATCTTACCCCTACCCAACAAATTTTCCCTAAAATTATCATTTTTTTGTCTAAATTCGTATAAAAATAACTAGAACACGCAAAATGTGTCTTATATATGACTATGTTGCATAAATTACATCATGATTTGTATTTTTACAGCCATTTGTTGACTAAAACTCAATATTTGGCCCAAACTGATGAAAAATGGAATTTTCAACATTACAGATTTCTCCAAAGTTCATTGTTCAATCGGAATATATGTCAAATCTGGAGGATTCATCTGCAACCATGCCATTTAATTGTTCTTCAAAGCGTTACATAAGTTGTCTTAAAACACTGGTTAGAAAAATAAGGAGTGTTAATGTGACTCTAAATACCGAAAAACTTACCCCTACCCCAACAAATTTTCCCTGAAATTGTCAATTTTTTTGTCCAAGTTCGCATAAAAATAATTAGAACACGCAAAATGTGTGTTATATATGACAATGTTGCATGAAGTACATCATAATTTGGTATTTTAACAGCCAATAGTTGGCTTAAACTCAATATTTCGCCCAAACTGATGAAAAATTGGAATTTTCCGTATTTCAGATTTGTCCGAAATTCACTTTTAAATAGTCTGGAGGATTTACATGCAGATATGCCAATTTATTGTTCTAACCGATATATTAGTTATCTAAAAACAATGTTTAGAAGAACTAGGGGTGTTCAATGTGACTCAATGTACCGAAAATTTTACCCCTACCCCAGGAAAATGATGCTTCAAAATCCCCAGAATATGTATGTCTGCATATCTTTATGAACAAAACATACTTATTCTTTACTTTCTTTAAAAAATGCAATTCATTTATCGCAATATGCAATTTTAATGCCAAAATATGGGTTAAATTTTATATTTTGGTCGATTTTCGTGAAAAATGGGATTTTTCAGCATTTCGGAATTTTACAAAATTCACAGTTTTATTGTTGTGTTACTGCCCATAAACCACACACATGATCTTATTTGTGATATATCGGAGTCTCTGTGTATTTTGGTATTTGAAATGATATGTTATTGGACCTTTATACAATGTTTAAGTCTTTCAAGCTGAATAAAATGAAATAAATTGTGTTCAATATTTGTGGTAAGGGGTTATATATTTGTAATTTATGAGACTGTAGTTATTCTAAAATGTTTACAAACATATTTTCATATGGCTTAGATATAATAAAAGGATATCTACTCAACATTTTCAAGTTATATATCAATTTCTTGAAGTATTTGCATCTCAAAGTCAAAACAGCAGAAATTCTGAAAAACGGAAAATTCCCATTTTGCACACAATTTCGAGCAGAAGAGTCAAAAAGAGACCTTTGAAAAAATTTAAATCTACTTAAATGATCTTCTGCATGTCAGCTTTAGTGAAATACACACTAGAATTCCAATAAAACATTATTCTTTAATCATTTAGAGCCTGAATATTTCATGTTTTCCCTTATTTTTTAGGGGGAGAGGTGCTAATTTTGACATTTCTGAACCTACAATACGTCTGAAACTAAAATATTTGCACATAATTTGTTGCTAACATATCATAAAACATTATTATATCGGCAATTATATATATTCAGATTTTTACGACCATAAAGTCAGAAAGTCGAAATTGTGAAAAAATCTAAAATTCCGAAAATTCCCATTTTTCAAAAATTTTACACCGAAAATCAAAATTTTATGGACTTTAATGGCTTTATTTTCCAACATTGTATCACAACTGATAAGTTAGGCACAAAAACTAGATCAACTGGCGAGGGTTGTTCGTCTGAAAGGAATTGACAGCCTAAAATTGTCATTTTCGCTTTTTTTTGCAGGGGGGAGGGGTACATTTTTTGTATCCCCAGATCATAAAAATGGCGTAAAGTGCCTAAACATGAGTTCATTGTAAAGGATATTAAATTAGCTTTAATTTGGTACCAAATTTCAATACATATTACTTATCATTAAATAATTATGGAGCTTAAAAGATGAAACTTAGGTTAAAACGAAAATACAAGAATTTTTCGCGGTGTACTATAAAAGTGACCCTATAATGTCTATGCGTGCAGGTAATGTTCGTGTTAACATGTTTTATTTTGAAGAGGGGATATAGGAGGACTGAAAAAAATCGGTCTAGATGGGAAGTGGGGGGTGCACGGAAAGTGATTTCAGCCCATGGCCTAAAAAGACAAAAATAACAAAACCAAATTCAAATACACATAAAACACACAAAAACATCCAAAGATTTAAGTTTAAATTAACAAAAAGAGTCTCCCTCGTGCCCATCTCAGACTCAAGATGATACTTGCGTTTCTTTCAACCTTTTTGGGCTAGTCAAACTCTATTAGCTCTTTACTTTTGTTTATTCGATCTCTTTCAGCACTTCACTTTCGGTTTTTGATCTTTACCAGCTCTTCAGTTTCGGTTACTTGAAGTCTATCATTTCTTTACTTTCAGTCATTTCAATTCTAATTTGATCTTCCGAATGTTTTCCGCATATCGTTTACCTGGCCTCATACAAATTTCAAATTTTTTTGTTGATACGAATTATTCTATCAATTAAAAATGATAATAAAAATAAAATAAATAAACCAAGCTAATTTTAGCCGAGTTGCGACGAAGTCGAACTCGGCTTATACTTTGATGAATGGTGTCTGGGGGTCCGGGCGTCAATCTTTGGTTTCCGCATGATATCTTGAGAACCAAATGTCATATTTAAATGAAACTTTGCACAGATTTGAGTTATGATTAGAAGAGAAACCCCATTGATTTTGAGGTTTGTGCGACAAAGGTCAAGGTCACATCTGCTAAAAATAGAACAAAAATTAAACATTTCAATGATTCCTGGAATCACTTATTTGGTATTATTTGATAACAAAAACACCTGAAAAAAGTTTTATTGTACATACAAAGGTATTTTTTTTTCTTATATTAATTCATTATATTTTTATAGTTATGTACACCAACACACTTTTTTCGGTGTCATTAATTTAATAGTCCCTGAACCGAATAGCATATCTGCCCTGGAAAATGATTTCGCTGTGCTCATCGGTATAACAGCAATTTTTTATTGCAAGTATAGGAAACCATCAGGTGATTTTCAGTTTTCCCGTGCAAAGGTGTCGAAAGCGCCATTTTTAAATTGGCGCCCATGATTTCATAAAATTTACCCCACAGTTCAAAATTCTATATAATTTAAACAGAAACAAAAATCATGTTTTTATAACATGTTTTACGTTTTAGGAAAGGATTCACCTATACACAAGTACCGTATTTTTTGTGTCTATGACAACCGGAAGTGAGCTCGTGACGCGTTTTAAGCTCATTTAAAGCAAATAGACCACAATCGGTTGTAGTTTTTAACTTTTTAATGCAATGTAAGTTACTAAAAGCAACTGTATTGCCAAATTATACAAAACAAACATTAGACAAACTAAACCAAAGCAAAAATTCTTATTTAGATACGTAAAATCAAACACAAGATACAAAAACAAAGACAAAACTATGTACATTGCAAAAAAGGCCTGTCCTCTAATACATGACCTCTCTGGCATGATTATATATACTTGAATGTTAAATTCAATCCGAATCAGTCTATATGGTAAAAGGGAATCTCAAGCTCCCACGCCCTGTCAGGATGACAGTCCACAAGGGAGATATTAAATTATATATTAATATTTTTAAAACAAAGATATAGTCTGCATGCATTATATTCTTCAGATGAAAAATTATTACCACCCACACCATTGTTCTCGTAAATGCTGTGACAATTCTCGCAACCTTCGAAAAATTAAGCTTCAGTACAACATAATTTAGCTGCTTTACTGAACACCGAATAGCACAATTTTAGGATTTGAAACCAGACTTGACCAATTTCGTGATTTGTGTAGGCATTGGTTCCAGCATAGGTATAGTAATCCGTCATCACTATTTCTCCACCCTCAACCATCTGGATTTGATATTGCAGGATTTGGCTGAAACGATGACAGCCAAATTAAAGTTGGGTATTCTTCTCGTTTGAAGTGCTTGTATAGAGCGTTCTGGGTTAGAGTAGAAGCTCACTCTGTGACCCCTTTTTAACTCGAAAGCCATGAAATGGCTGGAGAGTTGTAAAAATGACAAGAAAAAATTACATGAGACTTCAAGCCTATTAACAGCTCTAAAAGATGATCTTCGTGCTTCCGATAAAATATAGTGCGCAAGTTTCTTTCAAAATCCTATACATTTTGTATTTAAGTTATATTTCTTCATTTTCTTGAGTTGAATACGGTGTTGTTATATTAAATTGAAAACAATATGCATGTTTATCAAATTACTCCTTTTTTATATTGCATCTCGGATCAACGCGCTTGCGGCGCAGTAATTTGTCAAAGATGAAAATAACATTTGTTTATGTGTATTGCATATTTATAGCAATGAAATCGACATGCATAAGAAATCACACAATCCGATTATTTTCACGTATTCGTGGTATTACGGAATGACTTAATACATGCAGACGTATGCAGCAGTTCTTTGGATGACTACGAAGTTTTGTCACGAGTAGATTTTCAGGCTTTCGAGTATCAGCTCCATCGGAGCTTTTATTGCAAATAGTTAATACCGCATTTAGTTTCAACTTGAACTTGTTGGAGATCCGTTGCAAATACGCAGGACATACTGTTCCAAATTATTTGTGATCTCATCTAAGGGAAGTGTAGACAGCTCGGCAAGAGAGAAGAAAATGTCGATAGATTTGATTTGTACAGTTCCCAAGGTCTGACATTTCCTTGTTTTACAAGGCAACTTGTTGGATCGCAACCAGTAATAGCATGGAAGGCAAGCAGAGCTTTACACAAGTTTAGTTCAAGCGTACCTGTAAATGATATGGGCTGGCAACTTCGCCCTTCTTTAGACAAATGCAACCAAATCTAAACACCAATAACAAACGAAAAGTGAACAAGGAGAACGAGAACATCAGTGTCAGGAGAATGAACAATAATGCGTTGAAATCCAGATGATGCAGCAACTGAGGCATCAAATACCATTCGTGTGTCCCCTTCTTCTTTATCACTGCTAGACAAATCTATGTTAGAGATACCTTTGATATCAGCCCAAAGAGTCACCGTTGCCTGAAAAAGGACACGAATGTTAACATTTATTCGGTTAGCAACCCTGTGCTTGGAATACGACGGTGGAAATAAGCGCTTCAATTGCTGTATTTGCCATGAATATGACACTATGGCTACTACTAGTCTGTGCCTTGAATATGACTCTATCACCATAATGACTTGTTAGCTTTTCTTTTAGTCGATGAGATGGATAACCTGGACAACTGACACCATCCTAATGAAAATATTGTTTATATTTATCAAGAGGCTTTTGAAGTTCAAACACCTCGCCTTCGTGGAATAATGGTTCATCAATTTTAGAATCTAATTTGTAAAATGCTTCTTGGTATAGATCGACTCTGGAGATATTTGTCACAAGATTTCGATTTGATGTTTCTCTCGGATACATATGCTTGGTGACATTTGCAGTGGTACTGGATTATAAGTGGAACTCCTGCCAAAACATTTTTTGAATGGTGGTCTGAAATGAGTTATAATGGATAGCCGAGCTTTTGGTTGCCATGGAAACCAAACGAGAAAACTTAAATTTGAGAAAAAAAAGTATTCTGCTACATTCTTTTCGTATTTCAGCAATATTCAAAAACGAGATTTAAAGGGGAACCCCTGCCCAAAGTTTTTTTTTGGAAAGGGACTTGGAATGTTTTGACTTCATGCAGCTATCAGCAATATGCATCACCTAGATTATCACCCCTGCCAATTTTTTCGCCAAGTTGAAATAAAATAATCCATATGCTTATGTACAACTGTTTGCATATCTGATGATGTACTTATGATAATAACAAATATTCGCAACTCGGCTTTCGCACCTTTGGTGCTTTTCTGATTTTTTTTGTTTGATTTACAGTATACAAACAGTAATATGTGTATTTAAAGGACAGAGTATGAGTTTAAAAAATTATTTCACCTATGGTTAACCATCATTATCAAAATGTTGACAAATAAAGTATAAATAACCGATCTTGATATTAAATTCTAGGGAAAAATTGAATTTGAACATGTGATTTTTTTGCACTTGCCATATTGCCGTCTGAATTAGCAAACTAGTGTTACTATTAATTTAATGACAAAGTCTCAGTATTAATCTTTTATGCTTTTTTAGTTACTAGTATAAACCTGGAAACAAATAGATTAGTTTGTATTTAAATCGATTGGCTTTCCTATTTACAACATATTTTAATTAGGACCTTGAGATGGGACAGTGTTGTAGTAAGGAATCTGACTTTGGTAAGGTTTATATTGATTTATCCGGTTTAACTTACAACTTTTTGACATCATTTGTGTGACCTGAATTACTATGGAAAGGTAATATTATCATCTGGTACTATAAACGTGCGATGCTGCTCACTTCTTTTGGCCTCCAACAGCTTTTGAGAAAAATATTGTATAGCAGTTTACTATTCATGTTCAAAATATTGTTTCACAAGCCTTTGTATGTTAAATCTAGTATATTTTCTGTACTTCTGTTTATTATAATCAAAATGCACTTAACCGATACTTTCTAGATTTAATATAATAGGTACCGTCATACATAACCATGCACGATCACCTCAAAATACGTAAACACTAGATGAAAACATGGTTTCCTTACTTTGCATCTAAGCCCTTTCTCTGATATTAAGCAAAGGGTTTCCCCTATGATTCATGACAATGATCCAAGACTGGATAACTAATTTCTAGTCACAAATGTTGACAAAACCTCACTTAACATGTTACCTTACCCGGCTTTTAATCAAGACTTTACTTTCACCTAATTCAAGAGAAGGGAAATATAGCGAACCCTGAGATTCGTCAATTTGTCGATTGTCACTTCCCTTGAAGACGAATTAGCTATTGCAAATATTACCTGCTGCTAAATTTATCCAAAGTAATTATTTGTCAAAAATAATTTGGTTTCCAGTATCCTATAAAACTAAGATATGTAAATGTAGCGTTTTTTACTGTGTGAAACATTACAAGTAAGGCGAGATTTGTTATAATGATCTTATGGTTCGTAAGATACGTTTTTAGTATTGTCTTTGTGTGGTCACAATCAGGTTTTTTTATGTGTACCAAGTCCATGTTACTTTTTGGCTGAGTTGCATTCATCATTTGACAATAAAAAACAAGCAAGTGAAGATTACGGAATATTAAGACTGAAAACGAGGCATAATTTATATGTACATTTGTAGCGATGACTTCTCTTTTCCAATAGTCAATTTCCCTTTTCTTTGTAGCAA
>MJUU01070003.1:2593-14642 GCA_002080025.1 Modiolus philippinarum
AAAAAAAAAAAAAAACAATACAAAACAAAAACAAAAAAAAACCTAATTTTGGGATTTTAAATGAATATTTACACCAGATTCTGTTTCAAAACTTCAACTACGTTAAACAATTGACAAAAAATACATTAAATATTTTCAAAATCCAAATACGAAAGTAATTGATGTCATTATACATTTTCATAGGGACAACAGTTATTTGATTAAATTATGGATCACCTTTTATACGATTAGAAGCCTAACTTAAAGGGGTAGACCTGGGGAAGCATAACATTTTCCACTCGTTTAATTTTCTTAAGATTTTCGGTATTAAAACTTTATATGTTCATGTCGACTTTCAGCAATTTTCAACAATTTTTACCGTCCTGTTTTATGTCTATTGGTCATCAAAGATAATCGTTTTCCTCATATTATTTGGTCCGTTCAGGACTTGATTGTGATATTTTAAATTGGCTCTGATTATAAATTTGTATTTGATTCAAAATTATTCAAATGCAAAACATGTGTGAAAGTAAGAATGAATAATGATAGTAATTTTAACTAGTTTGAACTGAAATACACATGGGTGTTCTGAATATTATAGCCTGAAATGTTCACTCTATTTTGATCACTGTTAAACACTTCTTGGAAAAAAAAATCAGTCGTTTGACAAAATTAAAATTTATTTGCTGTGTGGAAAAAGTTTTACAATTTTAAAATTTTGAAAATACCTATTGTAATGATTCTATCTGTTTGTGTTAGTAATAAAAAAAGGGAAAAACAGAATTATCTCCCCCTACCCCGGGTCTACCCCCTTAATTCGAAACTTGCTTTGTCTTAATCATGATCCCATCCAGCCTTCGAAAAAGGGTTCCAGGGTACTTCTTTAAATTTTTGCCACTTGATGTTAATTGTTTTATCAAACTCTTCACGACATTTCATCATTTTCTAGAAAAAGGGGGAATCAACCCCCCTCTCGTTTGCAATATCCCCTCTGGCTCCGCTTTTGCTAATCATTACTGAGAAATAAGCAAAAAGGAGAGCTTTAATTTTAATGTTATATTAATGATAATAGGTAAGAATTAGAACATTGAATTGCTTTAAAATATTTGCTGAATTTACCAAGTGATATAGGTTTATACTTATTATAAATATGTTTATCATATCAAGGACATAATCATTGTACACAGAGCACATGATGTTATGTACTAATTGATTAGATTAATTCAAGATCGTTTACTTTTTCATCATAAAGCTCCCTAAGCAGGTAAGAATAATTGAATTATGAGTGCCATATTAGTAATAATTCACACTTTCCTAAGACAGTTGGATAGATGAGTTCGACTTGATTATGACGAGAATAAATTACAATATTTAAGCTGTAAAAATCACTAAACTTAGTTTAGCTTAGTACAAAATTTAATCGTGGATTCAAGTTCCCCCTTAGAAACGAGTAATAAAAACAATTCTTAGTTAAATGTCACTGAAGAGCCATAAATTGTCGAAATGGCCAACTGTAGAAATATAATTTACAGAAACTCCATGATTTTGTTATCCAGTTTAAATGTTTAGTTTGCTTAAGTGAGCATGTTAAAAGTCGATATTGTTCCAGATGAACTTAAATTATAATTAAATTAAATTTCTCCGTTTGGCGCAAATTTAATGTTCGTGAAGGAGGTAAATATCTTTCTTCTAATTCTCTGTCGACGAGTGTTTGATCTCATTCCATACGACTTGGTGTACAGCACACAAAATATTAAAAGTTTTTTTTTAATTTGAACGAGGATACACTTACGACCATCTGCAGTCGGGGCCTTTATGTGTCTTGTCTAGCTTTACTTTATGTCCATAGGAGTCTAGGATGATTATTTCCCTGAACTTGATTACTCTTTATTTAGGGGCCGACTCATACCTGCCGTTGGGTGTGGGGTTTCCTCACCGTTCATTGAAAATCTTATGGTGGCTTTGAGTTGTTGTGTCTTTGACATATTCCCCGTTTCCCTTTTTTTCTGTTATATACGTATACTTCAACGCAGTGTTTGCAAGGGTATTCTAAACAATTAAGATCGCTCATCCCCTCAAAAATAATTTAAACGATTTACGACAATTATCCATAGTACTTAAAAGACTGGCGCATCGACTGATATTTAAATGTCATGATGCCTAACTAGAAATTAATTTTTAATACCAGGAACCTTTGTCAATAGTAAGGTAAAAAGTTGTAAATACACAATCAGATTGGAGTTAATAGGGCTTTGAGGTGCAATATTGTTAAACATTTTCTAAGTCCAATGGCCACCTTATTCGTAAAAATCAGTGCAGCGGACATACAAAACATCATGGTAGACTCACAAAAAAATTTTTAGCTCATTATCAACAAGCTCTTACAAAATAACACGGATAGCTGATGCAGTACTGACAGACAGACTAAAAGAGATTAAAAAGCTAAAAAAACAAACAGACAGAGGTAGGGACTGGCCAAGATCATCGACATTGATGTCTTCAAGGGGCCGTCCAAGAGAGAAGTGAAATGCTACATCACATCAGAATACCTAGACGTAGCATTTCACTTCTCTCTTTTATTTTTCTGAAAACTGTCCATAGAGTGATAGTATGTCAAGTGTATAAGGCACGTGTTAACAGCTGTTATCGGATTTTGATAAGATGATAATTGTCCAACTGATACCCGATATAAACATTATTTTATCTTTTGAGTAAGTGTGATTTTTCGTTTGTTACACGAATGGATTGAAAAGTGTTTTTAAATATGTTAGTTTTTTTTCTAGGTTTATAAGGATGCTTGCTTTGAAAGATTTCCTATTGTGCTCGGCGTTTCTTTCTATTGCTGCCTGTATATCGGGACCACCATTATGGCCGCCTGTGTATTCCGTTGATTTTATGGAAGATGGCTACATGAAGAAAGGGATGCCACTCTATAAGAATACGGGGTCTTGGTATTATGATTTTAATCATAATCTTGCGCGGTTTGACAAAGGTGAAGGTCAGCACGATTTCGCATGTGGAGGGCAGGCAAAGCATTTAAGTCCGAAAAATCCGCACGCGCCGTGCCAGCTTTTGTTTTCAAACGACACTAACATGTATGTGATATATCCAATGACCAAAACCTGCTGTACACCGTGTGGGGATAAGGAGTACTGTGGCTTAATTAAACCAAACTGGCTTCAAAATTCAACCTACGTTGGAAATATGACATTCGAGGGTAAAATGTGTTATGGCTGGGAAATTAATGGATTTTCTTCAAAGGATTATTGGTACGTTACGGAGGAAAACGTACCATGTCAATATCATCAGATACCGTACAAATCGAGCGAACCTTCTCTTGAAATGATTTTCAAACAGGAAAGTTATAAACTAACTGTCCCCGATGCATCGATGTTTATGGTACCCGATTACTGCAAAAGCAAATGTCCAATGACGTAATAGAACTGACATAAAATCACTGGAAGAGCAATAGGACAGACATAACGATTTTTGTACAACTAGTCTTTTATTCATAAAAATATACGAGGAACATTTTTCTCGTACAAAGTTATGTCTTCAGATCATTCTTTAGCCTCTACCCCTGCTACTGAAATATTATAATTATTTTGCATGGAGTGCACGAAGTATAGGCAAATCTCACGAATTGTGGAAAAAAGGCTCTGATTTCAATTTTGATAGAGTTTGATTTATTACTGTGTCCATGATCTCGATAAAATATTTGTCAGTTGTTTCTTTTGTTACAATAAACCTGTCCTCACTCTCAGTTTGTGACGTGTATATCTTTAATCAACTCCTGTATTGAACAAAAAACAATTTCATCAAATTTGAAAGGAAACATACAAAATATTGTGTATATCTACACAATGTCTCGTCTTTTTACAAATGAACTTTCAGTTATTGATATAGAAACAGACAACGAATAAGTCACAACATAACACAAATTTAAGACAAAATTGACAGGTATATGGGATATTTCAATAATTATCGGGATATCTTCCATTTCATGGGGATATTTTAGTCCAGACTTATTGGGAAATTGGATATTGGGAACCCCTAAACAAACCTTAATTTTTAGCATCATTTTTCCACTTCTTGATATGTAAATTTATAGATACTGTACACAGAAATTGTAAAGATTATTACAGCACAGGTTGATAGCTAAGCTAGTGAACTTCATGTTCCAAAGTGCATGAGAACTCTACTGTTGTACGTGTATTTCTAAAAACAAAATACAATTTCTTAACTATAAAGATTGTCTCGCTTGTTCAAAGTTTTGTTCTTAGCTGGCTCCTTGTAATTTAATTTTGATTCTATTTATTGCGTTCATTTGAGCTCTGCAGCCCAAATACAATGTTTCTTGAGATGATTCTTGGTCAAGAATAAAATGTGTTAGAGAAAATCCTCTGCAGTCACGTTTTTCATTTCTAAACTGTTTTTAACTACAAGCCATACCTCTACTTGGTTTCTCTCAACCGATCATGACTTTACAGGGACTTTTAATTTTCAGTGTGACGGATGCCACGCGTAGAAAAGTAACCAAATATCGAAGCAACTGTGAACATAATTTCTGCATATGCGCATTTCGACAACTTATGTCTCTTCACTGCACATTACATCTAAACATTTGGAAGACCATAACCTTAAAGATGTCCAAAAATTGACAGACAACAAATAACCAATATGATCCAAATGCAAGCCAAAATAAGCTAAGGACAGAGCTCAGCGCGAGGGAGACACTCCCTAGTTTTCAACGAAATTTACAAAAAATTAGATATTGCAAGGTTCCAAATAGAATCGGCTTGTCAGCACCGAAGTACTGACTACTGGGCTGGTGTTTACCCTACCTGAACACCTGATGAGTATACTGTTCACACTATCAGTGCTTTGGTTGTTTATGTTGTCATGTACTAGTATTTAAACTGTGATATATTAGTTTGTCGTCGTACAAAATGTTTGTGATACAGATTTGTCATTCTTATTTTATGCGTTTGTATACTTAATTTTAAAGAAATTATTAGACGCTTTGCATACTTTGTTGATCATGCTTATCCTTCCGCAACACTTTACGATACCTAAAGAGTTTTGTAAGAGTTCACATTGCGAGTGCTTTCGTTTCATGGTGTTTTATCCATTTTTTTTTGTTTTGTCTCTGTCGCTTTGTTTCTTTTGTGCTGTATCTGAACAATAGACGATATTCCACTTTCAATTTTTTGGGTAATTGTTGACATCTTACCCCGAATCTACTGGAAACTGGTACCTAACGTCAGTTGAGCGTAATCTAGGAATTCACCTATTTATTTTCTTGACCTAAAATAAATTGGTTGGAAATGACCCGCCTGGGATAAAATGTTGATTTATGACATGTTCGGCTTTTTTCAAATCATAAATACCTTTCATATGTTGATTGAAAACTTTATTCCCTTTGCCCTCATACAGCGGGACGCCATTTTTACCCCGTTTGACCTCTTTGACCCGCCATTCTAATACCCGGAACGTTTCGGAATTGGATGTTTTCCATTTCTGTTTCTTAATCGTTTGTCGATATATTCACTTGGTTGCAAATAAACTTTAAAGCTTAGAATTTTGATTTTTAAAACTATATTAAATGGTTGATGTTTGGTCTTGAAATTTTTCATATTTCGATTTTTCTGGACTGCCTTAGTTCGATAAAGTAAACAACTATATAGTTTGTCATACCATGAAAGTACAGACAAAATACCGACTTTGCATAAGACTTTCAATAATAGAGGTACTCCCTTAATATTTTTTTCATAATTTATGTACTTCAGTTGTCTAGACAGAAATAAAAAACATATTCATATTTTTGTGTGCAATGATTTCTCTAGCCTATTAAATATTTTCTGTCGTACGTTCGACTCGATTAGTGTTTCGTTCGCTGAATTACTTCATCCGTTTCATTGTAAACCTATTTTAATTAACAGGATGATATTACGATGTTGGAAATTTTACATATTTGTCAAATTCAGGTGACAAGTGTTCGAGCAGAACATAGAAATACATATGGGGATAAACTGTGTGCTACTTTTAGCCGTATAATTCCTCTTTTCGTTTAATGTAGCCAGGTTTATACAAGGGCTAGGTCTCTGTCCCAAAAGCTGCTTGGTCAGGGGTTTGTTCGGCCTATGTTAATTTCATCCCTCAGGAGGTTTTGTGGCCGTCATCATGACATCGTCGGAGGCTGTGACGTGTCGGTGTCCCGGGTGGAGGTGGACATTTTCAGCTAGATTCGCGTCTTCCCGGATTTGACTACCGACTTTGACATTTTCCTGGGTTGACCCACTCGCAGTGTGACGGGTGCTGTTAACACAGCAGGACATGCTTACCCTTCCGGAGCACCTGATGTCACTCTCAGTTTCACTGGAGTTCACACTGTGAGTGCCTTGTTTTGAATGTTGTAATTTCTGTTTCTGTGCTTTTTGTCTGTCTGGCGTCGTTGTTTTGCGTCTGGCGTCGTTGTTTTCCATGTTCTCATTTTGGCCATGCCTTTGGACTTCGATTTTTGTAAATTTCACCCCTTTATTCCTTCGGTATTCTACTGCCGTTGTTTCAGAACTATATGGACAATAAGCTAACCAATTCTGTTATTTCAGCTTCCGTTTATAGATGACGTTTTTTTTCATTGAGAATTTCTCAATTGAAGGACAACTTGCATCTTTACTACCCAAACAAACTCGATATAAGAAAGGCTACTAAAACACTACAATCAGCATGTTGCCTTGACTTATACCTAAACTTTGGGCGTCTGAAAACAAAACTTCACAACAAGTATGATGATTTCGATTTCCCAATAGTAAACAGTTATATTCTCATATCTCTGGCATATGGCGTTTACATTTCACAACTCATTTGCTATTGTCATATCTGAAGTTTGTACTGCAATTTTGTCAACAAAGCGAAATTACTGTCTCAAAAACTGATACACCAAGGTTTATTCAGCCAATATTGCAGTTGTCAATACAGAAGGTGTACGGTTGTCACCATGATTCGATTGATTGATTGCTTAGTTAGAGTTTTAACGTGAAGTGAGCAATATTTTAGCTATATCAAGGCAGAAAAAAATAATCAATTTAAAAAGACAACTAAAGGAAGAAAGAAATAAAGGTGGTTGGGACAACAGGGCTACAATTTTTGATAACTACTGGAAAAGAGAAGAAATGGGTAGTACAGAAAAATAGCCTTCTATACGAATCCAAATGAATCTGCTGTCCTTAGAAAATAAAAGTAATCTTATAATCCTAGCTTATTATAAATAATATCTTTTCCCTTTTAGGTAAGTGTTTCTGAAATACTTTTTTTGTATCCAAAATAGCCATTCTTATGGAAAGAGCACTGGTAAAAGAATAAAGTCAGCTAAAGAAATTGATAGGTTATGGACCCTGTTTTTAAGATATGTCACATTTAAAAGTTTCAAAAACCCCACCTTATTACATCCACATATTTTAAACTTCGCATTTAATTGTTGAAATAACATAATGTACTAATTTATATTTGAATCAGTTGACTTTGACGTAAGCATTTGTGCGTGTTTCTTCGTGTCTTTTTGCTTCTGGAATTCTGTTTTTTTTTCTATTGTACAGACTTTCAAACCTGCGTGAAGACACATTGAGTTGCCAAAAAATATATATTTGTGTTCGTTACTGTGAGCCCGTACTTTGAACGGTGATTTTTGAAGAAAGGTCACAAAAGCTGCTAAGTCAGGGATTTGTTCAGCCTTCAAGATGCAGAACAACAACAACAAAAAAAAAACGTTGTTTTTTTGCTTGTTTTACCATGTATTAGTAGAGACTTTGTCTCATGTGCATTTACTTCATATCCATCCCCATTTGTTAATTTCATTCCTCAAGAAATTACATGGCCGTCTCCATATCATCATGGACAGATATGACATATCGGTGTCAATATAAAAAAGTGGCCTTTTCAGCCAAGTTCACGTCTTTCCAGATTTGACTGTACCGATCTTAACTTTTTCATATTTTGACTTGTACTGACAGTGTGACGGAATGTCACTTTCAGTTTTCATGAGAGTTCACACTGTGATTCCCATGTTTTTGAAGACATGTTTATGTTTCTGTGTTTTGTAGCTGTCTAACGTCATTGTCTTCTATGTTTTCGTTTAGGACATGTGTTTGGACATCGATTTTTGGATTTACCAATGCATTGTTCCATCGGCATTCTACTTCCGTTGTTTCCATAATGCATTAAATATTGAGTGTACGAAAGACAATACAAGCATTCAATTGTAGAATCTTACAGCTGATTTTATTAATCATCCTGGATAGGGACGAGAACAGTTGCTTTTACAATAACTTGGGATTTCAAATAGTTTGAGATCTGGAGGTGGACTGTATACGAAGCTGTTCTGAATAAATGTCATATTATGAATTATGTTACCGACGAAGGATTTTGTTTGGAGTTGGCAAGGTGTACTGTCAGTCCGTTTGTACCATGTATCATATGTTGTTACTCCTTTTATCTGCCAACCATGACAGGTAGAACCGCTGAGAACCTTGTCTCCAACGTAATTGGAATTCAGGAGAAAATTTTGTGAAAGAACAGTGCATTGTTGATCAGCTTGACAAAGTCTACAACATTGTTTGACTTCAGGGTAAAATATATACAAAGTCTTGTCGTTGGCAAAGAGTAGACTGCATGGAGCAGATTTATCTTTCAGACTTAGGTTTGAGTAATGGCAAAGCGCATCGATCTGACCACGCAGTTTGTCATAACGCATTGCTCCAAGGTTGAAGTCGTAATACCATGATCCGTTATTTTTGAATTTCAACAGTCCCTCTATTTCTGCAGATTCCATGAAGGATATTGAGAATGCAGGAGGAAGAACTGGTGGTACAACAGCACGTGCGGAAACCAGAAACACCAGGCTAAGAAGAATCTTTGTACACATGACATGCACATGTGTTCCTGAATTAGAAAAAAAAACTTGCATAATATGAATAATAATAAGATAATGGTAAATTGTTCAAGTTCATTTTACTTTAATTTTATGAAACACCTTCTGTACATTTTCGTTCCATAGATGACTGTAGCATGCAATTTCAATTTACCTTGCGTGTTATAGAAATTTACTGTTTTTATCAAATTCAAATTACTTAAAAATACTGAGGCTTCATCCCGTGTATGGCACTCGATAGAGGTCATTGGTACTGAATTTGGCTTCCTATTTCGATATTTTTGAAATGAGTACTTCTTTTTTGACTACTTTTGGATTATGGCTTTCCACATTATTAAATTTTAATGCTGCTGATGAGAGGTTACTCCTTGAAACACGTGTACAGCATAGCGAAATTTACTGTTTTTTTAATGCAATTTCGGTATTTTTTTGTATTTTGAAACATTGGGCCAATGCCTCTGCTGGTGGACCAGAGGTCCTCGAGGGTATTCACCAGCCCGATAGTCAGACTTGTCTGACATGAAAATTTTACCTTGCGTGTTATAGAAATTTACTGTTTTTATCAAATTCAAATTACTTAAAAATACTGAGGCTTCATTTCGTGTATGGCACTCGATAGATGTCCTTGGTACAGGATTTGGCTTCCTATTTCGATATTTTTGGAAATGAGTACTTCTTTTTTGACTACTTTTGGATTATGGCTTTCCACGTTATTAGATTTTAATGCTGCTGATGAGAGGTTACTCCTTGAATCACGTGTATAGCATAACGAATTTACTGTTTTTTTTTTATGCAATTTCGGTATTTTTTGTATTTTGAACCATTGGGCCGATGCCACTGCTAGTGGACCAGAGGTCCCCGAGGGTAATCACCAGCCCGATAGTCAGACTTGTCTGACATGAAAATTTTACCTTGCGTGTTATAGAAATTTACTGTTTTTATCAAATTCAAATTACTTAAAAATACATAGGCTTCATTTCATCTATGGCACTCGATAGATGTCCTAGGTACTGGATTTGGCTTCCTATTTCGATATTTTTGGAAATGAGTACTCCTTTTTTGACTACTTTTGGATTATGGCTTTCTGCATTACTAGATTTTAATGCTGCTGATGAGAGGTTACTCCTTGAAACAGGTGTACAGCATAACGAAATTTACTGTTTTTATGCAATTTCGGTATTTTTTGTATTATGCAGTTTCGTCCCCTTTTCTTCTACCGATTTCTGTCGGCTTGTTTAGGGTCCCAATATCCCAGTAAGTCTGGACTAAAATATCCATTTGAAAATTGAAGATATCCCAATAACTGTTGAAATATCCCATATCTCAGAGTCGAAATACCCCATATCCCTACCAGTTTTGTCTCAAATATCCCATATCCCATTTTCAAAAGTCGAAAATATCCCGTATCCCAATATACCCTTAACAAGCCTCATCCTTTGACAATTTGCAATTTATAAAACTGAATTTTAATATGACGTCACGTATTTTACCAATGGGACTGCATGCATAAAAAATGGCTACCATGCCCGATGACGTCATTCAATCCAAATTTTAATTTTGTTCAAATTCTGGCATATTGTTTGCATTTTTATTTGTAACGTAATTGATAAATTTAATTATTGGAACCGCCTATAATATGGCAAGAATTCCAGGCAATTAAAGGTTACATCAAAACAAAAATGTGCCGTAACTTTCCTTTATGAATCCAAACAATTCACTTAGGTTCGAGTTGATCTTTTGTTTTACAACGGGCTTGCCATTTATGGCGTTTTTTATACTTTCTTACACTCGTTAAAATAACACGGCCAAAATGGGAAGCCCGTTGTAAACTAATTATAAACTTCAGTCTCTGTGAATAAGGAACTTTGTAGATACGAAGTCTTGTACTCATGTTGTGTCTTTGTTTCTGCGTGTTTTTGATGATGCCGTTTTTCTTGACTTGTTCTTTGTTCGACCGGCGATTCGGTGTTAACTAACTTAACCGATTTTGAGTTGGCGAAAAGCAATTAACCTGGCTCGCTACACAATAGTTCATCAGAAGTAATTTAATAAGTGTTTCAACAAAGTCGACTTTTTATGTTAATGAACCTTTTTGTTGACAAACATTAACTCGAAAACCCCGTATTGAATCAAACAATTTATATGTATAGAAATGTTACCTGCCATCATGTTATATAGTTTCGACACCTTATCTTTCTTTAGGACATATTATGACGGCAACATGACAAGTTCATTGTCCTATTTTCAACTTAAATATAATCAATATTTAAAAGGGCTGTACATGTATCTGTGATAGATGTTTACAAGCTAGTGAATTAAAAAAAAACAAACAAACAAACAAACAAACAAAAAAAAAAAACAAACGAAAAAACAAAAACACAAAATCCCTCAAATTCTAATGCACAAATTACGGGTTGTGGGGGGGGGGGAAGTATCACTTCATACGGAATTAGGTTCAGACCTGCAGACATCATTAGTAGAGAATCGGGCCTCTTTTTGCCCATTGGGTCTAAGTTAAATTTCATTTTTCCATCCCCGTGCACTCAACCGTGACTAATACTTTCAGCTCTGTCTTCTAGCGTCTTGAACGTAGAGCACCGCAAACGTAGTGTAGCTGTGTGATAGTAGTGGGACGCTGGGGGACTTTGTTTTCAGTAGTGACCTTCCTACTCCCTTTCCCCTTTTCGGGTGTTTTGTGTTTTCTGATTTTATTGTCTTTTTTTATGCTGTTCAATAATTCGCTATTCGTCTCTTTCATAATACTTGTTTCTCAATTGTTCTTATTCAGAAATATATCGTTTTGTTTTTGTATTTTCTCACCCCTCAATTGACTCTATTTGTCTTTTCTGAACAGGAACACGCGCATTTTGATTGGCCAAACAATTTTTTAACCAATCGAATTGGCTATCGGCTTATTATGTATTTCCTTTGGACAAAATCTTATTCTAGGTTTCAGGTGGAGAAATTCCAGTTTCCCTACCGAAACCTAGGTTTCCCTATGGAAACTCGTGTTTAGCTTTCGAAATCCATAGAAGGCAGAGCTTTGCATGAATTTTTGAAGTTAAACCTTCATTTAGGTAGGGAAACTCGAGTTTAGCTCTGAAAAACCTAGTTTTCGTCTCCGAAACCTAAGTTTTCCTC